>VWYP01010328.1:87819-107657 GCA_013400435.1 Pycnonotus jocosus
GGATGGATGGATGCAGGGATGGAGGGATGCAGGGATGGATGCCCTGCCGGCCTCATCCCCCCGCTCTTCTCCGGACGCGGTCGCGGCAGAGGCAGCGAGGGCGGAGGGAGGTTCTGCCGCCATCCCCGTTTGCACCCAGGGGCGCTGTGGCAGTGCCAAGGTCTGGGAGAGGGCAGTGGGAGGCTGGGGAATGCAGGGGAGAGGGATCAGCCGCAGCCGCCGAGTGCACCGGGGGCTCATCCCCACCCTGGCACCGAGACCAGGCACGATCCATGGCGGGGGCAGGTAAGACAGTGAGAAAGGGGAGCACACCTGCTTTTCCAACAACACAACACAGATGATTTGCTCCTTGCACCACTCCTGTTTAAGCCCGCACCTACTTTCCACACAGGATGCTCATTATGCTGGTTCCCTCATCCCAATCTCTTGGACGCCGCCTCTGTGTATCCAGAGGGATAACAGCTTTCATTATAGCCTGGGGCATCCTTCAGGTGGGGCTCAGCGCTCAGCGGTACCCAACAATCTAACCTCCCCTAAAATGTGTTTGTGCTACCAAAAGAAAGTCTGGTGTGGCTGCCTGGTCTGGCATGAATGAACAGCCTGTAGTATTTCAACAGAATTAATCTTCCCTTAGTTCTGGAAGTGTCAGTGAAGAACTTTGGTTTAGTTTACTCTTACTTATAACAGCTGCTTTATTTTTTAAATATGTATCTTTCCGTGATGACGCTAAAACACAACAGAAATTCTTTAAAAGCTTCAAAGCATCTGTAGCAGATTCGTACATTTGAAAGACATAAAAGAAGCATATAAAGAAGCAGCAAAGTAAGGGAAGAAGGTACAGCTGCTGGGAAAATACATGTCTAAGTACTAGGGAGTAAATTACAACAGCTAATTTCAATTGAGTTTTCTAAACTGTGGAGTCTGTGTGTCCTGTCAAACTCTCTCTTCCACAGAAGCAACCTCAGGAAAAGTAGCAGCTCAAATGGCTGAGCAGCAACTGCTTTCAGGCTTTGTAGATCTACCCACCAGCATGCATAAATCAAATCTTTTACTGTAGTTTGCTTATATCTATTCATACTAAAAATAAACTGCAGATGTTAAAGCTACGGTTAGGGCAGGCAGGAAAAGTATGTCAAAATCTAACCTTGAAAATACTATTTCATTGACTGGAAGTGCTTTGCAGGGATGTGTTGAAAAAAAACCAACCAAACAACAGCAACACAACAACAACAATTAAAAAACCAACACCAAACAACAACAACAAAGAAAAAAACCCCAAACAAACAAAAACCCCCCACCCTCAAAACACAACAATTTAATGTTTTAAATGAAAGAGCAATTGGCTGAGAAACCAAATCCCCTGGATTAACTGCACTTGGGATGGCGGTCTCAGTGTTGCAGGTGCAGTAAGTGAGGATGTTGGACCTACAGTGCACAAATTGCAGAGCTGATGCATGCATGTGGATATTAAACATCAGGGTTTAATGCCTGTGTGCAGATCACTGCCCTGGTGCTTACTCAGATCTGACATACCTGAGTCAAATCAGATCTGCTGGGTATTCCAAGACAACTGAACCACAAAATGCATGGAAACTGTTTAGGAATTCCCTGTTAAAACAGACTGCAGTCAGTAGATTCATCATTCACAAACAAGGTGAGGCTGGCACACCCTCATTCAGGTACCCAACAGTTTATGCAAATGACCTGAGGATGATCCAGTGTTAAAGCTAAATAAAAATGAAATATGCTGTAGCAGATGAACCATCCTGGAGTATTTCACTTAAACTAGACAGGCCTCGTGGAGTGAATCAGAATATGTAGCTTGCAAAGTGATGGAGGTGAAAAAACTTCAGATTGTCTCACAGTGATATAAACTGGGACCAACCTCAGAAGATCCATCTCTGTACGAAACTTGGCTAAGAGGAAATGAAGGAGTAGATCTTAGAACAAGAATGAGACACCAGCCTTGGGAAAATGTTGTCATTTTCAGACTTCCAAAACCAGAATTTCACCCTGGAAAAAAGCCTGTTTGTTGCTCTGCAGCTTTGCTATGTCTGTATTTCTCTGGTCTGTCACTACACAGAGTGCTCCTACACCTTTGTCCTCCTGAAGAGTCAGGAGGTGTCTCCCTGCTGCTGCTGCCAGGTGTGCGTAAAGCTGAAGATACTGTAAAGAATGTCCCTGTCTTGAGGTGTGTGCACACTGATGCTCATACAAAAATGGAGTTTCAGCTTTTGAAATGCATCTTATGAACAAAGCTAACCTGGGAATATTTTGCCTTAGCTTTGTATTAAAACACAGTAAATAGAAACTTGCATCAAGGCCAGAGGGGCATGTTCACAGAAGGATAAACTGCACAGGAAGATAAAAGCTAACTACAGTTCACCTTTAGACATGACATCCCATGAATACCTGTAGGTATTTAATGAAGCTGATGTAGTGTCACCCTAATAACATCATGTGATGTTGTATTAATGCATCAGATTGGTGTTTGCAAAATGCTGCTGCCTGCTGGCCACTGGCATTTGTTCAGTGAGGACACATGAACTTTCAGGAATGTTTCTCACTGACTCACACCAAACGTGAGCCACAGCTGTGGGAGGTTTGAGCACATGATCCTAACACAGCATTTAATTCTTCTGCTGTCAATGAGGCTGAGGATCAAGCTGTTAATCAGCACTCACCATCCTTTTTCTGTTTCTTGTACCTCTAACCAGGAATGAGTGCTCTGGCCTTGTAGCCAGGATGTTAAGGAATGTGACCCTTTTTCTGCTGCCTTTTTGATTTCTGAGTAACCTTAAACAACACAGTCTCCCTTTGCTTTAATTTCCACCTGTCAAAATGGTGCAAGGATGTAATCCACCTCAGCAGGCTGTCTGGAGATAAATCTCTTGCCTCCCATTACGTAATCACAAGATACATGGTCTTTCTAGGAGATAAGATCAATGCCAATCATGATTTCTTTGATGTGATCCTGATCAGGATGCAAGAGTTTGTGTTTCTTTCTGAAATATTCTTAGCTGATACTCGACAGAACCTGTTGTTGTGTGCCCCAGGCTGTAGGAGACACTCAGTATGACATTCAGGAGCAATACAAATTACTTGCTGTGCCAGCTCTGAGGCTGGTCCTTACCAGAGAATATCTTTCACAAATTTACAGCATTTCTAAAATTATACCCTAGGTCATTTCACATTCAGCAGACTCAGAGCATGACTACATGTAGACATCACATATCATTTTTGCCCTTAACACCACCTTTCCCAACAGGCCAGGCAGAGACTTCCAGACAAGACAAGCTTGCTGTACCACCAGCTTCAACAGAATTGGAAAACCATGTGACCCCTTTGCATCATGCACATTGTGCAAGAAATGAGGGCAGGAACACAAAGAGATGAGTAATGAAAATACACAGCAAGTTGACTTCTTCAGGGGAAAAAACACTGGGGATGCATCGATATTTTCAGTGACTCAAAGCAAAAATCATGTAAGAGGAAGATGAGCAGTGAATAGGTCAGCACTGCTTTGGTTACCTTAAAGTTCAAAACGGCAGTTTTTGTAAACCCCCAGCACAAACTGTGCAATGGCAATTCCACTAGACAAAATGGAATGAGATACCTTGCATAGCTCAATATTGCATAGCTGTAAATATTTTCCCCAGGGGGCTTTAGCTACCTGCACATTTCTGTCTCCATTCCATACTCCAGTGGTGTTGAATTTGTGCCTATTTTTAAGAGCAATTTTTATTCAGAAAACAGGCAAATTTTTAATTTGGGATAATTTTTGTCACATAACTTTTTATGGCTGGGACTAAGCCATAAGGAAAGAAAACTTCTAACTTAATCTTCTCTGGTTCTGATTGGAAATATTCATAATATGCGTAATTGTAAGTATTTAGTGCTCCAGGAAAGGCAAATGACTGAGTGGCTTTTGGACATGCTAATTTCTTTCTTGCTGCATAATAAAGGTTGTGCAGCTATCTCACATGGAGCTAATTTATTTTTGAGGTACCTGATAGGACCAGTAATGATTCAGTGCCACACAAAAAACACCCACCCCAAACCAGTTCTATGGGAGTTTCGTGATTGTTATGATTGCAGCACCACAGGAACTGATAAGAGGTGAACTGGATGTGGCTGCTTTAGCCCCATGGGCTGAGGGTTATTTTTCCTTCTGAATTTACCTACCTCAAAGCAAGCTGCTTTACAAGTAACACAAATACCTAATGTTGTCCCTGATGAGAAACAATGAGAAAACATTCATTTGTATTATGCTTCTAAAAGCGTGAGTTTGAGTAACATTTCTTATTATGTAAATGGATTGCAGACAGGATAAATCTCAGCACTTGAGAAATTGCAGCTTAGAATTTTCCCTCATTTTGCTGAGGCTTTTTGGTGGCAGCCACTGTAGTATTTTCAGTATTTTTGTCTTCTTTCCTACCATGCCTGTTGCTACTTGTGCAAAGTGCACTCCCTGGAACCTTGTGTGGCATGGGAAGGGAGAAGACAGGCTCCTCCTCTTCTCTTAACTGTGCTGCTTTGCCCTGGAGTGGAGTTAATTCCATTCCCAGGGGCTGGAATGGGGCTGTGGTTTGGATTTGTGCTGGACACAGGGCTGATAACACAGAGATGTTGTTGTTATTGCTGAGCAGGGATTGCACAAAGCCAAGGCCTTCCCTACCCCTCAAAGGCCATGCTGGAGGGCTGGAGGTGCCTGGGAGTTTGGGAACAGAAATAGCCAGGACAGGTGACCCTGACTGACCCAAGAAATGCTCCAGGCCCTGTGATATCATGCTCAGTATGTAAAGGGGGAGGAAGAAGGAGGAAGGGTAGGGACATTTGGGGTGATATTTTTTGTTTTCCCAAGTCATTATTTCACGGGACAGGACTCTGCTCTCCTGGAGGTGCTGAACACCTCCCGGCCCATGGAAAGCAGGGGATTAATGCCTTGTTTTGCTTTGCTTTTGTGTGCAGCCTTTGCTTTTCCTATTAAGATGCCTTTATCTCACCCATGGATTTTCCAGCTTTTACCCTTCTGATTCTCTCCACAATCCCACTGGTGGGGGAGTGAGCGAGCAGCTGTCAGGGGCTTGAGTCTGGTTGGGCTTGAACCATGACATTACCACAAAAAGTCTGTTTAGTAGGGAGCAGGAAGAGGTGTGAGCAATGCCTACAGCATCACCTAAATAAGGATTGCATAAGACATGGAGGGAACAACAGCTGCCCAGGAGTGGCTACTAAAAAACCTCCCTGAACCTTCCCTGTATGTAAGGCACCACAACTGGTTCTGTGGAAGCAGTAGTGTTACTTAACTGTGTCTTCACTGTGCCCAGGAGTCTGTAAGAGGTTAACAAACCACATTCTACTGTACATTTCTGCATGCCAGGCTTCAAGCCCACTCTGCCCTGCAAGTTCTGAAGTGATGCCCAAGTGGAAGAGAAGGCTTTTTAACTTGCACTTGCTGTGTTTGGAAATTATACAGTCTATCTTTCAGCCACCAAATCCACAAGCTGACTATTGCAAAGTCAAGAGATTCTTGGTTCCAGACCACCTCTAGCTCCACCCTGATCCTAATACTTATAGCTAAGAATATAGCCCTTCAGACAATCAGTCACAAGGACAGTGGTACAGTATCTGCTGGCACGTGATAGCATCATGATTATCCTGCATACATCATCAGCTGAAAGCACCCCAAAATAGTTCAGATGTAATGTGTCTTCTGCTAAAGGGTGCAATCATCTCCTGTGGGTGGACCCATAACAAGGAGAGAGGTCACAGGCTTTAAAGAGCACATCATATATTCAGGTGTAATATGACTTATCTTACCCAGACTCATTAATTAGGCTCACAAATTATGTGTGTTTTTCTTACGCCACACATTATAACTCCAGTTTGCCAAATATAATTTGAAGCCTTTGGAATATGATTATTTCTAATTACTTTTATGATCACAGTTTAAGTACTGAGTGCTAAGAGAACACAGGTGCTGGGTTAACAAAAAAAGGGCTACAAAACATTAAGACTGCAGTTTAAATGCTCAGTCCTGAGCCTTTTCTCATTCATTTCCATGGGACTGATCATGGGAATTAGGGATGAAAAGTTAGTATCTAAAAAGAGAACCAACACAAACCAGAGGTGCTCCAGGAGTTCTGAAGCTCCAGTATTGTTCTGAAGTTTAAACATGGTGATGGGAAATAGAAGTCTTGGTTTCTAATCCCAGTTTTGCACTAATTTACTCCATGTTTCCACTCAAGTTCTCAAACTTTCTCTTTTTGTATTTATAAAATGTATTGGTGTCTTGGAATCTTTAAAAAAATATATGTAGATGTGCTTATGGACATGGTTTAGTGGTGGGCTTGCATGAGAATTAAGACCCCCCCCATGCTTCCTGTGGAAGCTGCATGCTAGAAAATTCTGGGGTCTGGAGTAGGAAAAATTCAGAAGTGCAGGTCAGGAGTCTTTGGCTTCTTCCCCCTGGTGCTGAGCAGAGTGCTGGGGTCATTGCTTGGCTCAGTGGTATGGTTGTGATCAGCCTGGGATTTAGTATCCACCTCTAGAGCCCTGCAGGTAATGCTCTTTTATTAAATTCATGGCTTTCATTCACCTATTTGTTCCTAAAAAAAAAACCACAGTAGAGAGTTTCTCAAACTGTCTTGAATTGCACTGAGTACTCATAACAAATACAGCTCAGGCTGCAACTGAAGGTCTGCTACACATAACTGAAGATGTTCTGTTAAGCAAAATATCAAATAGATAGAAATCATGAAAGATTCATCTCTCACTGAATCTTTGCCAATACTTTGAGATGGGTAGCAAACGAGGTTTCTTTGGATGCCTTTGAGAAATCAACATGAAGTGAGCCAGAAGCCAGTCTTCTAGGTTCTGCATGATGCAACTTTTTAAACTCTTGCTTAAACTATCCTTGAATTAGACTGTTGCATTTACAAAAGCCTGGCATATGTCAAATGGGGTTGTGGAAATTTAGCAAGAAATTCAGCCTGCCAGATTTTGGAAATCTGACCCGAAAGGGAGTGTTCCTTCTTGCCCAACAAACCAAGTCCATTTCTAGTTCTCTTACACCTAATGTTGATTTCACTTGATTTATACCAGAATTACTGTTCCATGCTGTTACATGTAAATGAAGCTGGGAGAAGATTATTAAGGCTAGAACAATTTGGATTAATACGTCTGGCTTTGCTCTTAAGAAACCAGCACCCACATTGCCTGTGTATGTGCCTTCCAGCTACTCTGAATGTAAATTCTCTGTTGGGAATAGGACTTCATTAATCTGTGCTAAACCTGCTCTCCAGATTGCTGCTGCTGTTGGCATCACAAAGGAAAAAAAACTGTAGGGTAAAGCAAAACAATATTTACTGGATTACTTGTCACATTTTAATTGTAAAGACTGCAACACCATCCACTTTTTGCTCTATGACAATATATGTCAGCTAAATACTTGAGCTGTATGCTTTTCCTCCTGTAAATGTCTAGTGAGATATTGCCCATTAGATCATGGCAAAACTTGGTTTTAAGTGCAAGAACTCAAGCAAAAAAGATCTATTTGTGTAATTTCTTGTGGTTTGCACAAACTGGGGGATCAGTTACGTCTTTGTCTGCTTTTTGTTCCTTCTCTGTAAAGGAAGGCAAAAGAGAATGAGAAAAATAGAAGCTATCTTTTGATGTTGCACTAATAATAATGAATACAGAGGCAACATTCTGTGGTCCCTTGAATCTGCTGTTACATAAAAAAATAAAACTATTGAAATGCAGAAAATGGACTACGAGCCAAACAATGTTCTGAGATTTTAACTGGATCTTATGAGCTGCAGCAAGGATTTTTTAATTAGTATGTAGATTGTAGTTTCAGATTCAAATATGCTTGAGATACATGCCTCAAAGAGCTCATGAAAATTACATTATTGAACAAAATGTTCTTCTCTATAGCCTGTTTTCTGGTATTTTTAAGAGTTGTTTCAAGATTTAAAGGTCATTTTATACAGTCTTCCTCTATATTGTGCCCTTTTCTAATTGTGAAATGTACATTTGACAAGCTTGGTTGCATTGGTTGCTGCTTTGCAGCATTCCTTTGAAGACGTAGCTTACTTTGTCATTCCAGGAAACTACAAATTAATCAAACTTACTTGACATCAGGAATGCTTTTTGAAAAAAAAAAATTAAACAGAATTAGAACTGTCTCAATCTCAGTTAAAGCAGACATTTTGTGTACATTAAGTTTTAACCATTTCTGTTCTGAAGCAGTGGCTGCACATATCCCAGATGCTACAAAAAGCTGAAGAACAATTTCAGGGGACTGTTCCACCACACTATCTCTTGGTCAGTTATCTCCCCATCTCCTTCTTTCCCCCAGCCTCAATTGTTCATTCTTGGTAATTTGCTTCTGTGCCAGCTTCTCAGTTATGTTGTCTTGGCTGCTTTTGTGGCTCCTCATCTGTCACAAAACAGACCACGATGAAAGAGGATAAGCTGAAGTCTCCTGCCAGCTCAGAGGTTTTACTGGGAGGAGGAAACAAAAGGTGTTGACAGCAAGGGCTCAGATGAGAGTGATTTTCTGTTAGGGAGTCAGGCTTCTGATAGGCAGAATATCAGTGGATGAAATAGAGAATTTATACAGACCAAGGTTTAGGACAAGCAGAAAAATATCTAAAGCAGAAAAAAAATTTAGGAAAAGCAGAAAAAATAAGAACATTCTCTCATAGAACTGGTCCCTGTTGGAACTGCAGGGCACTGTTTCTTTGACCTAGACTCTGTGCACTAATGATGGGCCACAGCACAGGTAAACACACAGAAATCTGATTTTCTTGGAGACAAATCCATGTCCAATCTATTCTGGGAAAGTAAAAGGATTTTATAACCTAATACTTAATTGGTAGTAAATGGTGACCAGGATGAGAATACTGAACAAATTCCCTAAGTTCTTTAGGGAGCAGCATGCTGTGGATTCAGTCAAGAGATCTGGTAAATTTTAAGGACAGCTTTGGTCTGGTTTGATTTCTCAGGAAGGGAAAATGAATTATATTGTAGATTTAAGCAGAAGACTGAGACTGAAGCTCTGGATTCACTAAAGCCACCAATACAATAGATAGCAAGGAAGGGGATGGATTCATCCCCTCAGTAGGGGACATCACAGCCAATTCACAGGACTGGGAGTTGAAGGAACATTTTATCAGGTTTTGTTGGATTTTGAAAGGCTTTTTGAGGTCTTGGGCTGTGAGAGGAAACTCAGGTCTCTAAAACTCAGGCTGAATAAAGTGTTTGTGAGCTGTCTGGGATGTGTGGTGGGAAGGGTTTGTGCAATAGGCCACCATCTGACATGAGACCTTTTATACTTCTAGGATTCATCAATGAGTGATTAACAGCTGGACCTTTCCATAGAGCTATGGGAGAAAATTCCCACACGCTCTTTCTGTGGGAAATCATTGGATTTGACTGTAGATTATATGAAATCATGTTTTACAAAGTGACTGGTAACTGCAGACTTGTCTAAAGACTCTTTCAAACTAATTACACACCTACCCCATGAATTTAGAAACTGATCCAGGAAGAGTGATTTGCCTTTACATACTCTTTAGAAGAATTATAGAATCATAACTAATCTTTTTGACCAATCAATGATTACCTACATGAAAATACTTTTAGCTGTAAACTCAATAAACCTCTTAATGCCTCTTTAAGAAGGCATCTATGCAAAGTATTTTTCTGGATTTTTAATTTTCTGTGGGTCAGACAGCCCTTGAGGTATTGTTGCTTTCACAACCTACGTGTTGCTAACAAATATTTTCCATGAAGATACTAAATTGCTTGCCCCTGACAACAGGAGAAAGTCTGGTGACACTCAGTGTTTCCACTTTGCAAGCCTTTTGGCCAGATGGGGTCAGGGCTGCAGCCTGTGCTGGAGGAAGGTTGGAGAGCTCCCCAGTGTTCAAACAACAGGGAGAGGAGTCTGCTAACTACAAAGGCTAAGAGCAAAGGAAAAGGGCAAAGATTTCAAGGAAAGGCAAGGAAAAGGGGAACATTCAAGGACTTCAGAGCACACAGCTGTCAAGGACCTCCTCAAGAAATAACTTCTCCTCATGTCTGGTTAGCAAATAGAAAGGGGAAGCTTTAGTTCATTTGTTCCCTATTGTAATCTCAAGTATGTTACTAAACATATCTCAGCCTGTGTAACTATGAGATGTGAAATGCAACCATGAGCATATATACATGTATATATATATATATATATATACAGAAAAACTAACAATATAAGCACCAAAATGCAGTTCTAGGTATGTCACTGCATCAGAGGTGTTTATAAACTCAGGTTTTATTTTATCACAAACTTAGCACCAACAGTTCAACCTCATAGACATATTTATGTTTTACATTATGCATTTCATTTTTCTAACCTTGGTGTCTGCTTGTATTTTTCAGCCTTTTTCTGACTACCAATGAATATATATATATGTTGATATCTGTGTATTATTTTTTGTGGTATGATGGAGGTAGGTAAAGCCACATGGACATCTGTGAGTAGAGAAATAACAAAATATGTGCTTTTAATTATGCTTGAGAAACAGTTTATCCTGAGGACACCCTGAAGGTTCTTGTCTATAAGGCATGACTGTTTAGCTGAATTTTGAAATGCCCCCAGGAAATCATGCCAAGCTTCTAGTTCTGCTTGGCAACTTTAATGCAAAATAAAGACTAATACTACTACACGTGTTGCATTTTTGTTTTCTGAATATGCAGAACTTGGGCTTATGCTGATCTTGGCAACAAATAAGGTTAAAAGAGGTCATCTAAAGATAAGATTGCTTATCTCAACTACCTGTATTCTTTCTTCCTCCTAGTCTCCCAGTTAATCTTCACTTATACTCTGCATGGCTAGTGTTGAGGGGGGAGGGCAGTAAAGCAGTTGTGTTTCTTCTGAGCTGGTGTAAATTATCTCCTCCCTTCCACAGAGCATCCAGAGATGATGGAACACTTCAGCTGTGCTAGGAAAAAGCCTGTTTCTTGAGTTTGGAGAATAAAAGCTTAGAACTTGCTACAGGAGAGTGAATCCTCTGCCTGCACGTACTGCAGTCTTCATGAGCTTCCTGTGACGTTGCTGTGAATCCTGGGAATAATCAGCATTAGCCTTGTCTCTTGTGCAGCAGGATATATATTATCCCCTTTCTGAGGTGGCAAAGAAGGGGTTGATCTGCTGGCAGTCAGAACATCATTTTTGCTGAAAGCAGGAGCGCAGTTTAGTGAAATTAACAGGGACTGCTCTTTGTCTGGGTGTGTGCACATTCAGGAGGGCTCAGTGGAAATCAGTGGGCAGCGGGCAGGCAGTGACAGTGTTCTCTGGAAAAGGGGTGAATCAAATCAGAGAGTTTTCTTTTCAGAACTTCTTCAGAAGATCAAACTTCATGCTTTGCTTTTGAATTGGACTGAAGCAAATAAACCTTGTTTCTTTGGTTGACCAAAGTCAGTATTTAGTTAGGGAAAGGACATGGTATTTACTCCTATTTTTGGAGTACTATTTATTGCACAGGACAAGTCAGGACAGATCTATCACTGTGGGTAAAGTTGAATTTAAGAGTTTCTCTGCCTTTACCAGCTAGGAAATAAGAGTCTGGTTATTTCACAACTTAACTGACAGCATGCCACAGCCAAATTCCCTACAGTGAGCCAACATTCAGCAGCTGTGAGAGAATGGGGGGAACGGGGAGTAAAGGGTAGTGGTGTGACATGGTGGCCTAGATTCCTAAATTAGAATGGGCTAGGGAAGGAGAGAAATTTATTTTGTGCCTTTCCAGTGAGTGGGCAAGAACTTAAGGCCTGAGAAGATGAAAATTACTGTTTTGTACACAACTTAGGATGGTTAAAAGTGTAACCAGCATGGTCTTCAGCAGGATTTCTCAGAAGGCACATGTACAGCCATCAGGAGCACATCAGGGACATCTGCCTGGGATATACAGAGAGCAGACTGGGTGCATGAGAATGGATAGGCCAAAAAGCCCCCACCTCTTGGTCACTCTTGTCACAGCACAGACAGAAACTGCAAAAGGCTCTGGACTGCTGAAAGAAGTTTCAGAACAGTTTACTGGGGAATGGCAGAGGGCAGAAGTGAAGGTCAGTCCCTCCCCATGCCAGAGCCAGCTCCCTGACCCAGTAACCAGCTTTAGCTGGCACGCTGCTGTGCCCTTTCCCCTGCACACCCAGAAGAGGGAAGCAGGGACTGCCCACAAGTCACAAAATATTTGGAAATGTGCCTCAGCACCTGCAGACAGTGCTGACCCTGCTGTAAGGCTACAGACAGAACCAAGCCACCAGCTGGCTCATGCCAAGGAGGCAGAGCCTCCCTCTGGTACCTGCTTACCCTCTCCAGTTCAAGTTTCTCACCCAGCTAACTGTTCACTTTCATCTTTCTGAAGATAGCTGATAGTGTTGGCTAAGCTAAATCCACAGAAATGGCAGGAGAAGGAAGGGAAGACAGGGAGCATACAAACATGGAAGCAGAGGAGGAAGGAGCAGAGCAATGGAGAGCAGGACAAGGGACAAAAGGGATGAAATACAAAGTAACAGGAAGTGAAAAGTCCTTGGTCTTCCAGCAGAGCAGAGCTGGGAAAGATGTCAGGACTCCTGCACAATTTCTGGTACAAACTTTATACTGTTTTTCTCGCTGAAAAACATCACTGAAGTAAAGGGAACCACTCCAAATAAAAGTATTATTCAAGCACAACAGTTTACTGGTTTCGAAAACAAATTCACCAGCACATTTGAAAAGTGCATACAATGATTTGCAGCAGTTGAAGATCTGGCAATTATTTTTAAATGCTAATATCAATATATAGGGACTGTGACCAATTCTCACTTTGTCACCCAGCCCAGAGCACTGCCTGCCACATCCAGTCATTCCTTGAACTCCTCCAGGGATGGGGACTCTACCACCTTCCTGAGCAGCCCCTTCCAGTACCTGACACCCTTTCCATGAAGAAATTCTTCCTGATGTCCAACCTGAACCTCCCCTGGCACAGCTTGAGGCCGTTTCCTCTCATCCTGTCCCTGTTCCCTGGGAGCAGAGCCTGACCCCCCCGGCTGTCCCCTCCTGTCAGGGAGTTGTGCAGAGCCAGAAGGTCCCTCCTGAGCCTCCTTTTCTCCAGGCTGAGCCCCCACAGCTCCCTCAGCCCCTCCTGCTGCTCCAGCCCCTTGCCCAGCTCCGTTCCCTTCCCTGGACACGCTCCAGCCCCTCCATGTCTTTCTTGTGCTGAGGTTCCCAGCAGTGCCCCAGGATCTGAGGTGTGGCCCCAGCAGTGCCAGCACAGGGGACAGTCCCTGCCCTGGCCCTGCTGCCACCCCATGGCTGGCACAGCCCAGCTGCCTTTGGCCTCTTGCCCCCCTGGGCTCCTGTGCAGCCGCTGTCCCCAGCCCCCCCAGGGCCTTTCCCAGCTTTCCAGCCCCTCCGCCCCAGCCTGGAGCTGCAGGGGCTTGGGGTGACCCAAGGGCAGCACCCAGGACCTGGCCTTGCTGACCCTGTGACCACTGGCCTGGGCCCATGGATCCAGCCTGTCCAGATCCCTCTGCAGAGCCCGCATATCCTCCTTAAACTTGTTAGGATTCCTGGCTAAGTGGGGACTTGAACAGGTTTTTGTTTTCTGCTGTACTGATCATTTGCCTACTAAAAAATTGTATCATATCTACATGAAAATGATACCAATCAATCTAGGTGAAAATTAGACCAACCAAAGGAGTTGAGTATTGTTACCTTCACTGTTTCAGGAGCTCTCTTGAAACACTTGATCCTTTGGCATAAAGTTTACCTGATGTTAAGGCTGTGTCTAAATTTCCTGTGCAACATTTGGAGAGAATGGTGAATTCTTCAAAATTCACAGCAGCCAGGGCCTTGCACAGGTGGCTGCCTAACATAATTCACAGGAGGATGAGGAGAACAGATGTTTACTTTGACCTAATGAGAGATGCACAGCTTACATGTCTTCCTCACTGGACTTAAATAACATCCTTCCTCTACAAAGAAAGAGAAAAAGCTCTCTATTCCTCTTAAAGCAGAGCTACAGGACAAAAAGCCTTCCCCAAATCCTCCTTATTGTACTGTAATTTAATGTTTTAAACAGTTCTAGGCTGAGAAAGGTCACTTAGGACAACTCCTGGAACACAGTGGTGAAACTGTAGCCAGCTCTAATGACTTTAGCCCCTCTCCTCAAGCTTTAGTCTGGAATAGCTGCTCCAAACTTCCAGCTCCACAAACAGGAACTTTGGAGACTTTTGGGGAAAAGGCAGGCTTCCTGAATTGTCTCTTCTTTCTTTCTTTCTTTGTTTCCTCACTATTTTTTGGAAGCCTGGTGGCTACAGAATGAATTTAGGGTGATGGGCCATAGTGGGCAGTGGCTGGTTGTCCAACACCTTCACAATACAAGGGTGCCTTTTACTAAACCCTCAAACCTGCAGTGGAGCTGAGTGAGCAGAAAGGGCCCTAAATGCTGTGCAGCACATAGGGACATCACCCCTGCTGAGGCTGCTTCCCCTCCCACCTCAGGTCCTCCCTGCTGTGTGCCAGGGAATTACTTTCCCCAGGTCACCTGGCTTACGTAAGCCCTAAGGAAGCTTTTCCATGATGAGGCCACGGGTGGTTTGCTGTTCAGCAGCAGAAAGCTTTAAGTAGACAAATACAGAGGGAAATAGACGGGGGGAAAAGGGATTTCCTGGCACTGCAGCTCTTCCACCCAGTCCTCTGCACACTGATGCTCATATGGGCACAGCCAAGGGTGGCAGAGGGCTGGCACTGATGGCCTAGGTTGATATTTTTGCCCAAAAGCTCACTAGAATTTTTTTCTTTCCAAGGCAAATTGTATGAAGTCCTTTGGGCAACTTTCTGTGGCACATGTGAAGTCCCTGTCCCTTTTGTGCTGGTATTGTGTGGTTCTGTCAACCAGCCTGTGGTTTGGTTCAGCCATCTGAGAGGTGCAACAAGCTTTGTACAACTTCCTTCCCTTTTCCAACTGGAAGGAAGAAACCCCAGGAATTTCAAATTCCTGGTATTTAAAGAATCAGGAGAACCAGGACTACTCAAACAAAGGCCTATATTTATGCACAGCCTGTATGTTTACATCCCACCCACACACTCTGTTGACAATATCTTCAGCTATGTTCAGCTCCATAATCTCCTCTCTAGAATTTCTTAACACATTTTCAAATGTTAAGAAGGTGCTAATGCTAAGCGGCTTGCTGGTCTCTGTTTACACAAACAATCATTTCATTTTATTACAAATGTTCGTTTCATACTTTTCTCATGAGCTTCCACCTCACAGGGGTGCTGAATGAAGGAGCAGCTGTTTCTCTGCAGAATGAGAACCTCTGCAAAGAGGTGAATATAAAATAATCATGGACGTTTCCTGGCTAATGGATCACTGTGTGCAAAACAAGATTCAACTGCATCACAACTCTTGGGAAACATTCTGCCAGAGAAAGTGTTCCTTATGTACCTATCTATATCTAGAATAATTCCCTAAATATTATTGGTCTTAGAGCTGGGAAGACAAACACCTAGTCTTTAGGGCAATTACAGGTTTGAAGTGTTTTCTTAGGTCAAGGTCGAAAGTAATTAATAAAAAACAAGGTTGCAAGTCAGCACTGGGCATGGTCATTGCCGTATCTCATTAGCAGATGTATAAAGCTGCATGGGATCTTTTGCAAGAAACTGTTGCAATGTGCATACCAGGCCATAAAGTTATGAAACAAAAATAAAGGGAAAATATTTTTTTAAAAATGGGCCATGTTCCTCTGAAACGGTATTTGGACCATGTTCCTGTGAAACAGCTCTAGGCCGTTTGTTCCATGCAAGAGTTTTGAAATCATGAAGAGTAAAGGCAGTGCCTTTTGATATGAGGCCTGAGAAGCAGATTTTAACTCGCAGGATTTTTCCATTTGGCTTTGAGAAGGGGAAACACAGCTCACTCCAAGGATTTCAAGATATGAAAATTCTTTGCTTCTCCCACCTGAACCAGTCACACCAGTTTCCAGCCACCCTCGGATATGAAAATGTGCTGAGTTGCTGGAGGCTTTTTCCAATAAATTGATAAAACAACTCTCTGTTGCCAGCACTCAGTCACTGTTGTCAGTCCTTCAGCATGAGGTAGAAGCTCTTGGTGATCAGTGAGTGTGTTACATGCTCTGTAATCGAGCAGACCCTGGCCAGTGATGCCCAGAATGTGCCCCTTGTGTGGTGCCCCTCTCTTCCTGCTGTCACAGCATGTTCTTGAGAGGGACCTGTTTGCAAACAAGTTGGCCAAAGGCAAATGTGCTCTGTACGGTTTCTTTTAGTTAACACATCCTTTGGATTATCTTTTCTAAATTTGCTTTACTGCTTTTCTCCCTCCTACATCACCCAGAAAAGGAAATGGCTGGCAGCAGAATTTGCACTTCAACAGCCAGAACTTTTAGGGCACGGGATGCACCTAGATCTGAGGACCTCGCCTGTATTTTAAGGTTCAGCAACAGTCGCAAAATGGTTTGCATAAGTAAACTACAAGCCAGATAGCAGCACACTAAGTACTAAAGACAAAGTAACCAGAGAAAGTTCTTCCAATACAGCTTCCAAAAGGAAGATTCCTGCTTTGTGAGAGCATACAGCTTGAAACAGGACCTGTAAAGAGATTTTTTCAAAAACTAGACCTACAACCGCCATTCAGCCACAAAGAGCACAGGGATCTGTGTCTACAGAACGACTTAGTGTTGGATCCTGGTAAAAGATATGGGAAAGGGATGCTTGATTTTTGATTTTCTTTTCCTTTGGAAAAGATCATGGCAGAAACCTCTGGAAAATACCAGAGGTTGCTTTGTCTATCTTGTTTTAGGTTTTGTATTGCCCTTTTCATACAGATCTTCACAGTTGATTTCCCTTTGCCCAGACTGGAACCTGTTAGTCCACAATCACAACTGCAAGTCAGAGAAAAGACCTCTTAGCTTAGTTCAAAGGGTTATGCTGTGAAGTTTGGACTGAAACTGCACTAAAACTGCTCAAACTGCCATCATCTACTGTATGAGACATGTACAAAGCAATTTTTGAGCTCATACTGTCAAGTTTCTTCAGCTTTACTACACACAAAAATAATGACTTAGAAACAGTCACCAGACCCTTAACCTGAACTCCCAAACCCATACTCAAATGTTAGAAGATCAGGCCCAAGGGAAAAACTGTTCAGCAGCTTTCACTGAAACCTCTTGCCAAAGTAACCTGAGAGTAGTTAATCTGAGACCTTTGCAAGCTTAATGGGCCATAAGACATGCAAAGAGAAAAAAACCCCACACCAAGTGCCTGAATCTTTGAATGTTTTGAATGTTGCCTGAATGTTTTGAACAGAGCTGGCATGACAGACTGGAACAAGAGGGATACTTGTGCCAAGTGTAGTTTCTCTGTGAGGTTCACAACAGAGTGTAGTGAGGGGATTTCAGTTGATGTTGTAAATGGACTAGAAACCATTGAAACTTATCTTGGCAGGAAGATTTTAATGTCCTTTCATTGTCCCTGCCCCCCAGCCCTGCTAGTGCTGAGTGTGCACATGGGGCCTTGGCACCAGGAGTGCAATGAATTCCTTGTCCAGGTTATGGTCTGTGTTTGTCCTCAGCTTACCTCCCTCTGTAACTCAACACTTCTCCATTCCTGCCCTGTGGTTCCTCATGCATTTTAAAGAGGAAAAGCTGTAACAGTCTCCTGGCCACTGATCCAGTAGAATTTCTCTGATTTTATCCAGCCCTGTTAGGATGATCACATAAAAGGAGTAGAATTAATATCTGCTATTGATTATGATTTCTGTGACAAATTAGCATCTTCAGTTACCTGAATAGAAAAGACAGCAGGGCTCATATACTTTCTACACTGCATGCACTGAAACAAGAGGAATAAACTTGCAGCATCCCACATAAGAGATCTCAAAGAGGGTGTAAAGCAATCCATTGGTTTTGCTTTTTGGATTTTTTTAGGCAGAGAAGAGCAAGGCTTTCTATCATGAACCGAGGCTGCATTACTCACCAAAGGCACCTAAACTTTGCCAACAAACACTTTGTGTTTCTGCAGACAATTTTCACAGCACAGCACTCCCAGAAAGGTGTTAGGCAGAGATGAGGCTTTGATATTTTTAGATTAGGTAGAGGATCACTTGACAAGGTCACTTGACAGGGACACACACACATGACAGACTGCACTGGCAAGTGCCCTGGGCTCCAAAAATTCTAGCAGATACTTTGTTATCCTTCTGGAGAAATTCTAGGCTGTAGATCTGGCTTAGCACTGAGTAAATCAGACTTCCCCTCCAAATTTGAAACTAGATACAGGGCCAACTTCATTACTGCATCCCTTTCCACCTCCCCCATGAAAAAGGCTATTGTGATACATCAATCTCTTTAAAAATGTTTTATTAATGAGTCCCTGAAAGTGAAAAAAAATATAGAAAATATTTGCTGTTTCCAAGCAGGGCTTAGCAACAACTTCTTGGATCTCTTTGTCTGTCCAATGACAGAAATTGTCGTCAGATTTAAACAGCTGGCCAAGATCTCAGACCTGATAATTTGTCACCTGTCCAGTACTGCGTGTCATTTCCTGCTGGTGCTCCATCCTATGTGCTTCTTTTTCCCATAAATTATGTGCCTGCAGGTACTTAAACAGTACTTTTCTTCTAAGGAGTTAAAGGCACCTTACAAGTGCACTATCAGTTTCTCTCTTTTTGCATGAAATATTTATTTAGTCCACATCTCAGGAAAATGGCATGCCTGTATCATAATTAACATAGCTGCTAAATGGAAAGGATGAAGGGTGGTTAAATGACAGAAGGTGTGTCTGGTGACTTTATATGCCAGACATTGGGTTGGGTCAGTGTCTGCTTACAGAAGCTTGCAAGCTGCATTGCAAGTTTCCTGGTAGGTTACAACCCCACTGAAACACATTTGATTTTCCTCACGAGGTCTTTCAGGCCTTGCTTCATATTCCTGGAATTATGGGAAAATTATTATGGTCTTGATTCAGTAGAGGATTTAAGATGTGTCTGCAACATGGATTGCAGCATATAACACATGGAGTGATACTTGATTTAAAACAGGACTTGGTATTTGTCAACAATATTTGATATAAACTATAAACTTGATCAAAAACTTGATATATACTTGATATAAATCTCAAAACTACATCTTGTACAATTGCAGTAGGGTTGGTAGTACTTGTGACAAGATTCTATCACCTTTCTTGGATGGGATCCATCCTGTCATTATATACCTCAGCATAAACTTTTTTGCTTATTATCTTTTTGCTTTTGCAAGAGATGCTATTTGCTAAGCTAGAGATGATGTCATGGAGAAATTGCACTATCTGTTAGAAGCAGCCCAGGAAGACACAGATACTGAAAAAGGCTGGGCATACGTGGGACACCAGTGTTGGAAACAAATTTGGCATTGTGTACTGGGTGAATTGCAATACATTTAAAAACATTGATGAAAATTGAGATAGGGAAGGACCTGGATTTACCAGTTCATCACAGCACAAACAATCAGAATCTGTGATTCAGCTTCCCTAGCAAGGACTGTGTAGAGCTCTAGAGAAGCCCCATCTGAAGGACCAGTTGCTTTACTGGTTGGGGAGCATTTGTAGCACTTGTGTCATGAGAGGAAGCCAGAGGAGCTCAGCTCCCTGAGTGTCACAGAATGGGGGATAAAGGGAATAAAATTCAGCACTCTTGCCCCTGTCAGTGTTATATAGGAGATACTAATGTCAAAGGACCCAAAGCAGAGCAGCAGATGGTTATGACAGCAGATGGTTATGATGATGACAGTTTAGAGATTAAAAAAAAAAA
>VWYP01010336.1:0-24727 GCA_013400435.1 Pycnonotus jocosus
TGTTTTGCTTTCAAGCCTCAACAATATCTTTGCCTAAATTCTACCTATTGTAGCACTTTTGGTTTTGATTTACTGTGCCCTAAACCATGCTACCAGGAATTTTACATTATAAATATGCTTAAGGAATGATCAGGATATAATTTTTTATTTCCATATGTAGCAAATAGCTTTTAGTTTTAAAAGAAGCAATAACTGATTATTGAAAAGAAAATGCCATAGTTACTATGAGATAAAGCAATGAAGTACCAAGGAAGAAAGGAAAACCAAGCAAAGCTCTCAGATTAGATTTCCAAGATTCAGGTGGTTAAGTCCTTTTTTGCTCTCCTGGAATCTTTAGGCCAGAAGCAAGAAAGAGACAGAGGCTTCAAGCTTCAGTTTCTCCAAGGTCTATCACTTTGTTTATTATTCTTTATCTCATAGTTCTCTCTGTGCCCAGTGAGGTCTGTCTTGAACACCAGCCATAACACCACTGCCTGCCCCTGGGCCATCTGAGCCCTTTTCTACCCCCTATTACGTATCTTAGTTTACATTTATATGCCAATACTTACTATCTATACTAACAGGTCATTTCTACTCCGGCCCAATCTCTCTAAATTATATTGTGCTAACGTCACAGCAGAAGATGGAGACAAGAAAGAAGAAGCCTAAACTCCACACCAAAATCTCTATGTTGCCTCCATCTACTTCTATTATAAAAACCTAAAACTACATATTTCTCACCCTGTGATAAGCTAAACTACTGTGTTTCACACTCTTGAGACTTGTAATTCATCCCTGCTTTGTGCCAGGGTCTGTGACCCCCATGGACAGGGGTAAAAACCCCCCTGTTCACCCCCCTGGACAGGTCTAAAAAACCCCCTGGACAAAACTCAGATTTCCTTTGCTCTGTTCCCAGACTGTTCGGTCAGGGTTCCTGAGCTCCCAGGGCAGCCAAAGAGATGCCCTGGGTTCCAACACAAAGCCAGCATAAGTGAGCTTCAAATTGCCAGTAAAACTTCTGCAACTTCTAAGGGTAGAAGAGACTTGGAAAACTCCTGATCATAAGAAATAATTTTTAGACAAAAAAAGAAGAATCGGTCACACGCTAAATGGAAAAAGACTTGCTCCTGGAGCAAAATTGCATGAAGGAATGGTGCCCCTATTACCTGGAGCACTGAATCAGACACAAAGTAGACAGCAGACAGGCCACAGTATCTTCCTCACAGACCTTTGGCGATGTTTTGCTGTATCCTCATCAGGACTTCTTTGCTGCCGCATCAGACAGTACATGTGACAAAGAACTCAAGTTCTGTTTTGTCAGATCATATTAATTTCCCAAACAGTCTTGTTGATTAAGCAAAATTGCTTACACTGCAAAAATATTGAAATATTTATTTGCCTGATATACAGCTGCCAAAATAATCTGCTATTGCTGCTTATCAGCAATTAAAAACCTTGTTGTGTGTTTGGGATATCTCTTCATCCCAGGAGTATCAGAGATGTTCTCTTTACAAAACATAATATATAGCTTCAAAAGAATTTCCCTAAAATTGTGTTGTATACATTTTATGAACAGATCTTTCTACTTCATTTTGGGTTTAGAAAGTCCTAAAAACAATGATAAAAAATATGTTCTTTTCTTTCTCAATCTAAAAAAAAAAGAATTTTATTAAGATAAGAGCAATTTAATTTCTATACCTAGTCTCTGTTTAATCACCACTGACACTTCCTGCTTCATTCCCTGCTGCTTTTTAGACACTAACACACAGTTCCTTGCATTTTTCCTTCTTCAGACCTCTTTGTTTCTCACTGTGATACTTTAAGCCACAATTGCTATTTGAAACACTAGTTGTCATGTGTTAAATCCATAAAATAATGTTTAAAATGCCAATAACTT
Source organism: Pycnonotus jocosus (assembly GCA_013400435.1). Taxonomy (NCBI): domain Eukaryota; kingdom Metazoa; phylum Chordata; class Aves; order Passeriformes; family Pycnonotidae; genus Pycnonotus; species Pycnonotus jocosus. Next base: position 1,877 of record VWYP01010336.1, read on the forward strand.
TTTTAAAGGGGTTAATTTTCATCACAAAGGCATTGGGATGAGTAGTACTGCTAACAGAATCATACAGAAACTGTATTTTCTCCCAGGCCTGGGTGGGGCACTGGGTATTGACTTCACCTGCATGAAAAAGAGATGAAAACAGATAGTTTGTGCTTTCTAGCGTAATCTGGCAGCCTAAGTGTTGGTATTTTATGATGGAGCTAAGTGAAACCTCTCTTTCTTGTCTAATGGGACACAGCATAGGAATCAATTTTGTTAGTAGGAATGCTTGTTCACAAGAACAGTAGTTGCCAGCTAGCTAAGTTTGGGGGAAACTGCCTACTTGCTGTGGGAAAAAATAATACTGCTCCATCTGTTCCCACTTTCCCACACCTTCTCCACTTAGGAGGGAGAGACCTGTGAGGGTTGTTCTGCCTTGTGGAAAGAAAACTGTGATACAGTCTCTTATGTGTTGGTGGAGCAGGGAACCCAGCGTTGTATTTAAGCAAGTGTTTCTTCTGTGCTACACTAGGAGGCAACAGATCCTTCCCCAGAAGAAAACATACCTTTGCCTAGGTTTGTTCCAAACACAAGGGAGAGGTAATTGAACTTTGGAGCGGAGGTTGGAAGAAAAGTGATAGCTCCTGACACTGAGACAGAGAAAAGGACATTCCAAATTCTCCTTTTTTCAGGTGCTATCAAACCTCCTTATCCAACTGGAAGAATGAAAAGCTTCAGTCTTCTGGAAGGTCCTCCTTACAGGATCATAAGAGCTTACTTGCAAGTCTGCTGATTTTGGGATTTTCTTTTTTCCATGACTCAAGGGACTGACATATTGGACACATTTCTGTGGTTCTTCTAAGAAGCTTTTTCTACAACGGTTATGGGTTCAACAGCTCTAGAAATTCAATTTGGAAATTCAAGCACTAGAAAGCAAGATTAATATCCTTCTGGCTGGAAGCTGGTGGAGGAGAAGTAGAGACAGGTGATCAAGGACTGATTTATCAAAGAAAATCCAGGGTTCAATTAAAAGAGAGGAGAGAGAGGTAAAGGGGCTGACAATTATGGTTTTCTAGTAAGAAAAGGATACAGTAGAATGAAGAGGAAAACAAGAAGAGAGGCAAGGCTGTGAAAAAAAACAACTGAAAGCAGTGAAAGAAAAAGTGATAGGAAAGATATATTGTGTGTTAGGTATCGGCCAGGATTAGAAAAAGTCTAGAGCCAAGAGAACAAAAAATGTGATGTCCGATTTTAAAGAAGGAAGGAGAGGAATAGCATTAAAATAGGGGAATTTGAAAGGGAAAATTTGTGATGGTGGTGGAAGTGGGAGTGGGGAGAAATATTAGAAAAGATGAAAAGAGAAAGGAAGAAAACTCCATATTTTACTCTGGCTTTAATATCTCAGTAATTACAACTGGGTGGTACTAATTAGGAGCCCTTTTCATTTAGAATGGAATATGTCAATGGAGGACAAATTAAGCATCTGATATCTGGAAATATTGCAAGCGGTGAATTAGAAAGTTAAATACATCTTGTGCAATGTCCATGGGTTTTCACTTGTAATACCACACCAATTACACAGATCTTTCTATTCATACAACACACTTGTATAAGCATTACCGTCATAAATGACCCATTCTTGGAAGATGACAAAGAATGCATTGTTAGAGCTTTATAAAACAATTATAACAGGTGAAAAACTTCTGCATTCCTTTCTCATTATGTCTTAGGTACTTCTGGGAACAAAAAAGGTACTGAATTCCTTATATACTTAACCACTACCAAGCAATTTTGAGCCTGACAAGCTAGCTAGACCTCAGCTAAGCTAAGAGAAAATAAAGTTCTCATTGTTAAGCTGCTGTACAGCTGCTACATGTGTAGGTAAATACATGGAAAATGGAGATATTATACGCACCATGAAAACCACTAGTTTATGCATCCTACCATTTCTAGGTCACATCAAACTGCACATGGTGTGAAGTAGTGCAGATTTCAATTTAGGTAATGTATATGCAATTGGAGTAGAGCAGGGGACCATGACCATGACAATCTATCTCCTGCAGATTAATGTCTGGTGCAGGCAGGTGTGTCATAAACTATAGCTTAATATGGAGAACCTCTCCGTTTTTCCCTCATTTTCACTAATGTATTGTGTGTGCTTCTAAGAGATTCACAGTAGATGTAGGGCTATTGCTTTTAAATGTTGCCTCTGATCCAGATAATGTCAAAATGTCTGAATATGCTATGCTCTTTTTAGAAAGAGCATCTCTAATGTAATGCAAATGCACATTGTGGGGAAATTCCAGCTGAGAAAATGAGGCCTTATATTTCTAAAACTATATACATGTCAATAGCCCATTATTCTCAAGTTTTAAATGTAATTGCAGCCCATCTTGGAATGAATTCATGAAATAATAAAATACACTGAGTAGCAGTTACTGTGTCTTCCAGTTATTTTATGCTCCCCCCTGCCCTGCAAAATGAAGGAAAAAAAAAAAAGAGAAAAGTGAAGTGAAGTGAAAAAAGTGGAGGAGAATGGAGTGAGGGAGGGAGAAAGAAGACAAAAATGAAAGTCATATCCTTTTCTGTAATGTGTTATTGGAACACTGCAAAAATATGCTGGGCTCCTAAAAGGCATTACAACATCAGTGCATCTGAAGCTTTTGTATAAATGTGTCTCAGTCCAATTTTGTATGACAAATTATTTCCAGGCAATTAAGAATATTTATAATTGTTTTCTTTCGTTGGAACTTTCTTCTATTTCCAAATTTCTTTTAAGCTAATGTTTTCTTATAAAGCCTGAACAGCCGTCATTTTAAAAGAATTCTCTCTTAGTCATGTGAACTACTCCTTGCAACCATCTTTTTCTGATAAATTTAACATGTGCATAGTACAGCCTTTATGTTCAGTATTGGTAGATTTTAAGGTATCATTATTTCATTGAGGAGTTTCCCCCCGCTCCCTTTTCCTGGAAGAACTCCAAGAAACTGTTTATATGATTAAAAACAATATAGATTAATATTAAGGTTGTGCTGAGCTTCAGTATTTCTTTCCTATCCTTGCTGTCTTTACTTCCCTCGCAGATTTCCCTTAGCATGAAATCCTATACTTCTCAGTAAATGAAATGTAAATGGTTCAATTGCCTAGTCACATTTCTAGGGTGGAGAACAAATGCATAGACTTCCTAAAAAAAACCTGTATTTCATCAACTGCTTAAGAAGCTAAAGGACTATCATTCAGTGAATCCATGACAAAGAGTTCCTTGGAATACTAAATTTGAGATACAAATATGGGCTTACTCTGAATGCCTTCTGAAGACTTAAAAACGTGAATTTTAGTTTGTCAGAGGAGGTGGTTTTGTGGAAATTAACAATCACTAAGAACCGACATTCGTTCTCAGTTTCACATAAAGCAAAGGTAGCTGCAGATAGTGCTCAGCATGCATTATTCTTCTGTCAGTCCTTTTTACCCCCTTTGCTTAAGGGAACCTGGGGTCTTTCTATCTGAGTTATAGACGTGCTGTTAATTATTTAAACGTTTCATCTTTTTTTAATTTATGTCGTAGTATAAGCATAATTTCTAATTTTTATCTTCTTCTCATCAAGCTGCATTTCTGTCATTGTTTGTAAGCCTGAGGATAGATGAAACTGTAAAATTAACTGTGTTTCAGTCTTTGAAAGAGGAAAAAAAAGATAAAACCCAGTATCCTCAGGACTTAGTGCCTCTGGTAGTTGATTAGTCCCTGCAGTAGGGAAAATTAAATTTTGTGGTTGAGACCCAGCATGCTTGGATGGTTTAATAATGCTGTGGCCATCATCCAATGGCTGACAACCAAGAACTGAGGTACTTTCTGTTCTTTACTCCCTCATGCAACACCTGAAAATCCTGGGGCAAATCAAGCAGCAAATTAAAGCTCACAAAACCCCCTCACCTGCAAAGCATGTGTAAGGAACTTATTTTAATGTTTTCAAGCTGAAGTCATTGGGATAGGAGCCCAAAAACCAGCAACAAAGATATCTTGGTAAGTTCTGAAAGCATCTTTTTCAATTTTTTGTAGCTCCAACTGGGCTTGCTGTTTTAATGTATTTCTGCTTCCAATGCAGTTAAAGCCAAGTAGCTACTAAGAGCAATCAAGTCACACAAAGTGTTTCAAAAAACCTAATCAGTGATTATGACTACAGATACAAATTAAGACTGTGGCTTCCCAAATGGAGTAAATGTAAGGCATTCCCTCCAAACTTCTGAGCCTGGGTCTGCCACCCAGTGTGCAGTCAGGTGCTGCCTCTGGATGGACTGTCCAGGATGGGGCTTTGCATGACAAATACATCTCCTGCACATTCAGGCAGTCCCAGAAGATGACTATGTTGTGACCATGTCTGCCAAGCAAAACCAGCTTTGTTACCTAGCAATGAAAAGTCAGCTGTAGTGATGCAGGCTCTGTTATTCCACAGATAAAAGGCAGAAGTGTGTCATTGGATTTGGATTATGCTATGTACAAAGTATCCTCAAAAAAAAGAAATGACATGGAAGTGTGGTTTTTTTAGCCTCCAAGATTTTTTTCTGTTTTGTTTTTAGTAAAACAAAACAGAAACCACAGGAAATTCAGATGGAAGGAGAACAGCCATTTTATGCTTCAATGCTGAGAACATGGCGGATATTTTTCTTCCTAAGGCAAATGCCTTTACTGTCACAATTTTGGCAAGTTCAGTTGGAATTTTGCTACATTTCCGCTTTAATACAGCATTTACTGATGAGAAAAGTGGTGTTTTCTTTTTGGGTCAGATATATTATTAGAATAATCTTGAAGAAACATCTGTCAGTTTTGTTCTGATTTAGACAGAGGCTTCAGTCACAAAGACAGCAATTTTTTCTTTAATCATTCACTGCAGTAGTATCAGAAAGCTATATTACAAGTGCTGACTTCAGAACTCCATCCTAGTAAAGTCTCTCTAGTGTTTTTCTAGAGTAGGGTTGGGTGGAACAGAGAAATGCGACCAGGCACTTTAGCGGTAGTTCTTTTAGTCAGATCATAATTTTGACAATTATGGCCATTGAAATTATTTCCCTGCCTTTAAATTCTCTTTATCAAGAGTGCTTGGGGAACAAAATGCTGCACAATCACATCGTTCTGTTTCTCAGCTGTTGAATCTACCAGTTTTGTGGCCAGTGGTCAACTTTAGAAAGTTTGAGAAAGACAGAAGAGAATATATTTTTATCAGCTTTTCTCTGTGCAGAGAAACAACTGCAATTAATTTCCCTGTCTATACTGACAGGTTTCCCCACCAAAAAGTTTGCCAAGACAAGTCAGAGACTATCCTGACTGTGCTAAGTCTGTCTAACCAACTTCTAACCAACCTGCAAACAAACACAGAACAGAACTGAGAAAACATCTGTGTGGAACACTAGATAGAGATATATAGAAATTTGTATTTTTGAGTTTAAAACACATAGAAGGGAGCTAGGGTTTTGGAATGTTGTAATTTGAAGGCATTTCTACACCATATGATTGGACAGCCATTAATTAGCGTGTAACAGAAACCTGAAATGAATACACAGACTATTGGTCAACCTAGGTCCCTAGATATAAAATCTTAAAAATCTCAGCTTGGAGATGGACTTTATAGTTTAATACTATTTATTGTTTTTCTTAGATAGGTATTTATCTTACGCTTTCCTTGTGGCAAGCCCTTTGTGCCAGCAAATATCCTCACATTTGGTATTTTATAGATGTAAGGCCTTGTTGTTCTGCAGGTGGTGACTCAAGAATGGGACACAATAAGTGATCTTCTCAGTGTTCTAAAAGTTACACATCACACAGATTTAAATGTTTGCCCTGAATAAAAGTCAAAAACTTGATCTCATGTGCTGGTCTTGTAGTCTAGTCAGACTATCTTGTGTGATGATTTCTGCACCCATAAGTCTGGTAGAGTGATTAGAAACAAAGGACTCCCAAAACAGAACATATCATTTTCCAGGAAATTCAATGTGTAAAGCTATGTTTTCTCCACATTACATCTGGACCAAAGTACACAATTTGAAAAACACAGAGTTTCCCCCCCATGTTCTTTTTTTATCGTGTTAAACTGTTGGGGCTTTTAGTTTAATTCCTTTGTTGGTTTCACTGCTAGTTTCTGTCAGCATGCAGTAAGATTTCAATATGCTGTTATGACATGTCTTGCCCAGTTTAGAAAATGTTCTTAAATCTTTACCCAGCCTTCTTTTCTTTGTTTGGTTTTTACCTTAATGGCAGTCCTGGTTTCTCTGCCACTCAGAATGGTTGATGTCGTGCATTCTCAAGGGCATTTGCTAGTGCAGTCATTTCTCGAACTCTCAGACCTATTGGTAACACTGTTTTCACAAGGGTGATTTGCATTCAGTCTAGATTGAAGTCCACTACGTGCCCACAACGTAAAATATGCTTGTTATGAATGAAGTATATGCAGAGCCTCTTAAGAATTCACCCAACATAATTATATACACCCTGGTTCATCTAAATGTTATCCAAAGGCTAAATAGCTGAAGCTTTAATTGAAAAAGCTCATTAACTTCAAATACAGCTAAAGTTGTTGAAAAATCTCAGTGGAAATAGTAGATTCTCCATGAAGACCAAAAATAAAAGCACATTTGAGTCTGAAGCTATTAATCATAAAGTTGACTTGCATATTTGTGCTACGTTTGAAGTAGGTCTGAGTGCTTAATTAAAAAAAAAAAGGAAACTTGTGCATGCATGCTAACTAAACTTTACTATTTTGCTGTGTGTTTAGTTGATTTCAAGTACTTAAAGAGTGCAAAATGAAAAGAACAACTTGATGTAGTAGTTCTACTACTACTACAGTAGTCTACTGTAGCCCAGTAGACAGGTGCACAGTCAGCTTGAAACAAGCTGATGAGTATGTGCGATACTTGCCCACAATGTTTTAAACTAATAACTGCATCTATGGAATGTCATATTAGCAAACGAACCACCATCAGAAGAACATTCAACATGAGTCTATGTGAAATATGCTATGAAAACCTACAGAATTTTGAACCCAGAGGTAAACAAGCCTTAGTAGTGTAGGTAGTCTGGTGTGCAATGCTAGCGTGCGGCCAGAGGAAGCTCTTATGTTGTGGATGGCATTGACACTAAGCTTCCACCTGACAGGTCTCTTCCAACCCATGGCAGAGGAGATGGGAGGGGATAACACCACTCAAAGGTGCCATACTAGTAGACATGACAAACATGCATAACATTTACATGTGCTACAGAATGACCAGGATTAGCTGACACTAATTTGAATTTCAGAAATATTGAATCATTTGAATTTCAGAAATATTGATGGGTGGAAAACCAGCCTGATTACTTCGGAAGAATTTGGAGGCCAATTTAATGTTGATGCAATTGACATGAGACACAGGGTTTTACTTGTGAAATGTGTGAAATACAGTTTTCAGTTTTCTTTGATAGACTTTTTTTCCTTCTCTTGGGAACTAAACCAGACAATCTTTAGCTGCTCTTACGGATGTGATTGTGAACATGGTATCAAGACAGATTCAACACCACAGGTTTGTTTGTTTGTTTGTTTGTTTTGTTTTGTTTTAATTATTCAGGTACACATTTATTAGTCTGAAGGACATACCAGAAGAAGCAAATAATTAATGTTAGCAATATTGGTAAAATGTACAGCTATATTAGGCATCTGACAAATCTGGATGGGAATGTCACAGGATATTAAAGGATTTTCTTAATATCTGAGCAATATTCTTCTACCAGCTTTTATTTGCCAAACGCCTAAAATATGACAGTTTTCAGAATTCATCTGAGAATTGCTCTCTCTTAACCTAAATGATCAAGAGTCATTACTTTCAAAATATTTCTGTGGGAAAACAGATAATATACAATCAGGCTTCAAACCACTATTGCCCTTCCTAAAACAAAAAGCCCTTAACATTAAAACAAAAATTATAAAATCTGAACCCACCCTCTCCTCTCTCTTCTTTTTGCATGGAATTATCTATTAGAAACATATTTTGGAGATATATAGATATAGTAGGTCATTGTGATGCATTGTTATAACATTAATTTAAAAAACCTGCAAGTTAAGAAAATTATTTTCAGGATTTTCAGCTTTAAAACCATTAATATGAAGTGAAATCATAAAAAACTATTAGTACCAGAACAGTATCTTCCATTTGCTGATTTTTACATGTTATTAATACCACAAAACAAAAAATAATAGACATATTTTGACTATTACTAAACTTCATCTCAGGCTTCATAAATAGAAAGAGAAATCATGACTTAAAAAAGTCCTAATATAAAGTAATAAAATCAGAGATGTGTACAAAACATTATTTAAACAAACACAAATACAGTATTTGTTCTTCAAGTAATTAACCCATTCTCACAATGTTTATAGGTATAGGAACATGAGTTATTTTTTGCAAAGCTCATTATTCTGCTGTTTCCTTTCATATTACTCATTTTCACAATTCAGATGCCCAAGAAAATATTGTACCTATGCTAGGACAGTTATATACAATTCATGGTTCCTAAGCAATGCTTTTTTTTTCACCCGATAGCCGTGGTGTAAAAGTTAACAAGTTTTAAGACTGCTGAAAAATCTGCTAAGTAGATTCACTGGCTATTTAGTATATATTTAGTAGACATTTAGTAATTAGTAGATGTTTTCAGAACATGTTGCTGATACTGTATTTAAACATGTCACATAGAAACAGGTCAACATTTATGACTGTGAAAGCATACAGTTAACCTCTAGGTATTGTTCTGAACATGAGGAGAAATAATGTATTTCATCATAAATTGTTCTGAACATGATTAAAACATTTTTAATCAGGCTGTTATTTTACTGCCTAAACAATTAAATTAGTGCCTAATTAGAAGTCTATAAATTAAAAGAAAAGAGAAGTGAGCTACTATTTTCTGTAATGCTGAGGGAAGAAAAAGCAAATTTATAAATGGGATTGCTAAACCTAATCTACGGTTAAGAGAATTGTCTTTAACTTCTTTCCAGCAGATTTTTGTTTAGGACTCATTTAACCATTCCCATTCATGAAAATATATGAAGAAAAATCTAATGCAGGTATTTTCTGTTGGTTTTGATGAAGTCTCTAGTTATAGCTAATGTTCATACACCCAATTATTTGGTTGGAATGTAACAAGAAAGGAGAATATAAAGTCTATTTGGCATTTTAATAAATATGGCTTATATTTTTCCCTTGTTTGTAAAGAAGTCAGGTATTTTTCAGTCTGTCATTGTATATAGGGAAGTCTAAAACTCTTCCCTCTCTAAAATTCAGAAAAAGAAATTCAGATATCACAAATTTATTTTAATGACTCTTTTCACTCTAAAGTGGGGTTTCCCTCTTGCCTTGGAAAAGGGTTTTCTTCAGTTGTTGAGGCTTTTCCCCCCTTTTTTCTCTCCACTGTTTCTGCTTGTGAAATTCAAGCTAGTCAATTGGCAAACAGAACTACACTTATCAGCATTCAACTGAACTAAATACTGGATTCAAGACAAAATGCTTGCAGAGGTGCTGACCTTAAACTGGGCCCACACCATGGAAACTGGTTTATCAAAACCCTTCATGACTTACAAGTTACAAAAGTTATAATTAAGGAGCACACTTCTACCATCAATTTAATTTGCAATCAAATGAGGAAACCCCCAAAACTTAATGACTACTTTGATTCAAGAGTGGTTTTATCCACATTTATTTAAAGTGAGATTGTATTTGACTTAAGAATGTAAAGCTACATATACATAATGTTTCCTGAAGATATTACTGTCAAGTAAACATCCAGCCCTCTTCCCACCTGAAGGATGGTTTATTTCTTTTTCACTCAATGCTCAGATTGCAAAGGAAATAGGTGTGATGTTTACACGCCTTAAGGCAACTGTATTTATACATACCTAACCAGTTCTGTTGAAAGGTACAGTCTTACCTAATCAAACCAAAAAATCACACTCCCTGCAATGTGTGCTGGGAGCTTTTAAGATACAGAAAATATCCAGAAAACTCTCACTTTAGAAAGGAAAAATACATTTCCTGGACACTCCATAATTAGCATTAAAAAGTTCATGTTATTTTTTTTGAGAAATGTTAAAATAACACGTTTGGAGCATTGCATGAAAAGGATTTTTCTCTACAATCCTCCAGTTGAGTTTGATTTTCTTGCTTGTTTGGGCTTTTTTAATGTTTTGTGAGATTTACAGCACACTCTTCAATCAACAAATACCCTCCTGAACCCTGAAACTGTCTTTGGAAACAGGATTGGGATAATACAAATCCATCAGGAATAAGTTTTTCCTAATTTTATAGTGTGTTTCAAGAAAATGCAAACCAACAAAGTAATAGATGCTGAAGGTCAAAATATGTTTGATATTCCAAACTTTTGCAAGCTTTATACCTGCAAGACTATCATTTGCTACAGTTAGCATTGATAATAAGTTTAACCTATAGTCCTGTGTTCCTTGCCTGTGTTCCAAGAAACAGACCTTGCTAAAGGGAGTAATGATGGAGATAAAGTAAACCAGGAGAAAAATAAATATGAAAGCAGGTTGATGAACAAATAAATAATCAAGCAGTATCAGATTTTTCATGTGAGCTCATTTTATGAGTGTTGAGCAGCAAGGAAATCTGTTTCAGGTCAGATGTCCTTCTCATCCAGTCTGAAATCTCTCCCTTGACAAAGAAATAAGATGTGAATTTTGCACTGCAAATTTTGTTGTTGCAATAGACCCATTGATTTTCCATACCATGTTTTTGGTTTAATGTTCCTGTCTGAAACACTGATAGGCAACAAGTATACAATTAGTTTTTAGAACTGGATTAAATTAATACACCAGGAACACTACTGCTAGTCCAAGAGACTTAAGAGAATAATAAGAATATCCTAAAAAGTCCTTACCAAATTACAGAGTTTGCGCTGAAAAGAAATATTGTGAAAACTGTCCTTCTCCCATTTATAAATTAGACCCATTCGCTTTCTTAAATCTTCTACTTCCACATTTTTATCACTAACTATAAGGTAATATTTTACTGTTTAATATGTATGTGATTCCTAGCCAAACATAAAAGACACAACTGAAAAATAAATAGTCTCTGGATAGGAATGAGAAATTGGAATGTAAGCTGGATGTTTTTTCTGACTAATTTCATTCCTTTTTCTGTATTAAATAAAGATCTGCAACTATAAACACTAACAATTGTGTTGATAATGAATGAATCACGAAAGAAACAAGCTTATTGTCTCATAGATGGATCAGTTTCTGTGAAATAAAGAGATAAAAAGTCTATTTATGTTCAAAACACAAAGCACATGTAACTCAATGCAAACATGGTGCATTTCTGTTGTACACACATCATTTCTACAGTTATTTTTCTGACCATAAAGAAAATTTAAGATCTATTTTGTGGGAAAAGTGGTAAATTCCACTGTGTAATTAATGAAACAAACAAACAAAAAGACTAAATAAAACTTTCTTGTTAAATTCACTGAGTCAAATTCTGCTTAAGAGACATGTACAATGGGCAATGTTTCACCATCTGTGAAGACCAGACATGACCTTTATATAAAGCTGATTATAACTAAAACCAGGTGATGACTTCTACTTTGGTGATCACATTTTCAAAATAATCTTGATTTTTATGATTTTTATGAAGCAGAAGGGACACGGACACTAACAAATACCAGAAGGAAGAAGTAGAAAGAAATAACAAAACATTGAACAGAGAAGAAATGCTGTTAATCAGATGCATCAAGCAGGTGGCCTTTGAAACAGACAGGAAACATGGAGGCTAACTACTACATTTTGCTTTATGTTTTTGGGAGAGCTGGCTGAGAGCATTTGGTGTCAGGCTACAGCTGCTAATGCAATTTTTATCATTACTACCTTTGACTCTAAAAATTTCTACCACTATTCATACCATACTGTGACTGTTTGCTCAGAGGGTATCTATTGCTTTGCAAAAGCTGTTGAAGATCCTCAATACTGACTCTCTCTGGTCCTTTAACTTTTGAAAGGGTCACATCTTTTACACAGTAAAAAATAGATGTCTGGTAGGAGATAAACAAAGCAAATAGTTTTGGCATGATTAATAAAATAGCTCTGGCTTACAGTATTAACGCAGAGAATTGAAAAGAGATACCCCTGGGACAATACTGGTCTGTTCTTTAAGGATACTTGGTCCTGGATGTTTCTTTATAAGAACTTGTTGTTTAGAAATAAGTGAAGGTCCTTTAGCTATTGATTTCACAGTCCTGACTGCTTGAGGATCTTTGATCAGTCAAAAAATCACCCCCAGCCTTGGGCAAAGGCTTTGGCCCATATAACCTGCTGTACATTGCCCTTATGGAATATCTCAGTCCTAGCAGTTATGATCAAGTAGCTCACATGAAATGCTCCTGCATGACTTTAGCTGTCATAGCCAGTCTCATGTTTAGACTCCTCATTTCAATGCACAAGCAGTCCAGCAGCAAATGATAGGCACTTTTGTGTAGTATTTCACGGTACTTCTAAACAGTTTTCTGATGACACAACTTGTGGAATGGTCATTCCTTCTAAGTCCTCCTATACTTAAAATGGAATAAATATTAGCATTGTACATCCCAGGATTTATAAGAGATTTTAAACCAGAAATATTAGAAAACCCCTTTAGACACACCAGGCAGAAGTTTTCATTCTCTCTGCTAATTCTTCATAGAGCTATGGATTAACAACCTGAATGTGGCTAAACTTAGCAACCAAACAACTGAGCAAAAGCTGTCTGAAATATTAAAATATGGCTTTCCAATCTAGCCAACTTGTTGAACTAAGATTCTGAAGACATCATAAAAATCCCATCTTGTACTACATATGGGGATTGATCTGATGCAATTCACTTAGGTTATACGTCTTTGTCTTTAAATCAGGATAGTGCTTTCCTATCTCATGTGCATGTGGTGAAGATAAAAAGTGGTTAATAATCCTTTTGGATATTAGAAATGAGGCAGTCCAGTGAAATGAAATGAACTGAGCAAATCACACAATTAGATAAAGCAGCCTGAAAATATTTCTAAATTTCTACTTCCACTACCAGCTAAATTTCTTTAAATTCTCTGTCTGTACCAAGTAGTATTTTCATAGCTTTGACAGTGATTCACTATAGAGCACATTTTAACTCAGGAAAGTGGTCGCAGCACCAGCCTGTCTGAGTTCAAGAAGCATTTGAACAACGCTCCAAGGCACGTGGTGTGCCTGAGATTCTTGAAGCTGTCCTGTACAGGGTCAGATTTGGACCCAATGATCCTTGTGGGTCTCTTCCAACTCAGCATGTTCTATGATTCTATGATTCTAATACATTGTACTGCTTCTAATTTAATGCTGCCATCCAAAGATTTACATATGCTTCTGTGTACTTCCCACTGTACACAATTTGTAAATGACACTCAAAAATGCTTGATTTTATCCAGTGCATATGTAAGGACATGGTGGGCATAATAATACTGAGTAAGCCTTAGAGTAGGATCTTGCAGTTGCACCATCACAGAGAAATATTAAACCACTCAAAATGAAATGTGGGAATTACTGGTAGCTGAGTTTTACTGATAGCTGTTCAGAGATAGAATTCACAATCATCTTTATCCACCTCATAGTACTTTTGTGTTTTCCTGTTGATTCCTAGATGAGAGTTCTGGCTGTTCAAGGTAATGAAATATATACTCCAAGCAAGAATAGAACTTTCAGACTCGTACAATTCACTGGTATGAGCGTATTTTAGTCACACTCAGAGCACTTTGTTTTTATCCAGTTGGGAAGAAAAAGAAATCAGTATTTCAGTATGCATATTTAAATTGCAGAAATACATACTATTTATTAAAAGTATATTTATAGTCACCAGACGTGATTAATGTTTATTTTTTAGGCAACTCCACTGAGGTAGAAAAGAAAGAGAAACCTCAAAAATCTCAAATATTGTGTCTCTAACTGCTCTGAAATAGTAGCATAAGCGTACACTGGAAAAAGCTGCAAAAACATTCTGATGGTCTGATTCAGATTTCATTGCATTAAAAATCAGAAGTTACTGTGAGCATACTAAAAATTGAATAGTTTTCAAAAAATGTTTCTGTTTATTTTGCTTTAGTTTTTGATTAAATGGAACTTTGGGAAAAAATCCTTTTATTAATTTCTATTTTTTTATTTTAAATTTTACCTATATGTGAAACACTTGCTTCTGTTGAAAAAATTTAATTTATAATTGGAAATAAGTAAGAGTTTATTATATATATATTTTTAGGACACAAGAAGATGAGCAGAGGGAGAGGGAAAGAGAGAGGGAACATGTTCAGACCAGCTCTAACAATGGAATTATACCAGTCAGTGAATGAGGACTCATTTTCTTTGAACCAGAAAGCATGATCATACATAACATTGCTGCACTAAGGACAGGTATGATATTTTAGAGAATGGCCACTGAAAAAACAACCTTCACCACTCCCAGTTCTAGAGGCTTAGATACTCATGTGTTAGTAGACATCTTATAAATGTGGAGAAAACAGACAAAATAAGTTTTTGACTGATGAGTAATAGCTACTATATTTTTTCTGATTGCACTGGCATGGTGCTGCTTCTGTTTCTTAACCTCTGATTACTTGAGGATTGGAAGAAATCAGTTAGTATGAGTTTGGCAGCTGCAGGACCCAGATGTGCAGCCCTTGGAATGAATCTGTCTGGCAGTGGCAGCTGGCTGCCACTTTCCCTTTTCTGTTTTTCTCAGCAGATGTCATGTGATTGTGCTGTGCATCACACCAACATTATTCATTTTCACACCATCTTTTTTGTAATAATAGGGAACTGACTCACTCTTTTTGATGCTGAAGAGGAAAAAATTATATACAGAGGTCCTGTTTCTCTTGCCTGTGTTTCTTTACCTTCTTTGACCTAAGTGGATTTAGCTTGATTTAGAAAGAATGAGGAGAATAAGGCTTATAACACACAGTAATCCTTCACCAGCACAGACAAAATTCAGGCTTCCACTGTCTTTTATCTGGTGTGAAAGGCTCCATTCAACTTTCAGGAAAACTAATCTGGACAGTAACTAGGATTGAGAATGAGATTCTTCTAACTGCTGAAACGGTTTGCCAGCAGACTTTAAACCAGAGTGAAACTAATGAAAGTAACACCGGGAACAAAACATCTTCATTCAGTCATCCTGGGGAATATGGATGGGTATAAAATGGAACAGCCAGTTAAAAATAAAGACATAGAAAATACAGAGCAATTTAAAGTTTCTGTCCACAACAATGGATGAGTAAGAAGTAACAGAAAGAGCAGACCTCAGGAGAATAGTGATGCCTGCTTATTACTCATGTGGCACTAGGCACTAACTAGCACAGATGAGATAACCATGGATAATCCAGAGTTGACTGCATGTATATTTATTGTGTAGTCCTTTGTTCAAGCTCATTCCCTTTTCAGATTTTGATCAGTTAAGCCACATGCAAAACAGGAATGAATTCTCTTGAGTTGTCTAATTAGAAACAAGCCTTAACTGAAATTTATTAGGGAAAGATAAAATCTCACCAGTCATTTTCTTTCAATGGCAGGCGATGCTGTGAATTTCCTGGCTTGTTCACTAGATGTTTATATGACATATGCAATTAAATTAGCAGAATTGTTTTCTGCAGTTTAAATTGAAGTGTGCATTAGTCACCGTTATCCCAACTGCTTAATCTAAAAAGTGTATGTAAAGAGGAAAAATAAATGTATGGATTTTGTTTTTAAATACATTATCTTTGATATAATTTGAATACTTGCCATCCATTTTTCTGGTGGCCATTTTTGATTCATATAGAAATAGTTTTTCAATGCACCTTTTTGATCAGTCTAAGGAAGGAATATTCTCCTTTACCCTTTGTATATGGAAAGAATGTCTCATGTTGGTGACTGACAGTGATTTAAATCTGAAGACCCAAACATATAGGGTTATATGATCAGGGCATGTCTGCTTGCATATAACTGACCCAAATTCATCCTTTTTTCCTAAGAAATTAGTCTTAGGCTAAGAAATTAGTCTTGAAATACAGACTCTGTTTTTCTTCACATCCTGTAACAGCATATTAATAAAAGGAAAGACATACATCAGTATCTTTGATATGGAAACATGAAATACCACTCTTGTGCCTCTCAGAGTTTCTTGGGAAGTAGTTTTTATGCTGCATAGTATATGAAGCACTGGTGTCTTTATTTCCTGATTTCCTTTTACTTTATCCATCCTATGCCTTTTTACTGGGATCAAGTAGGTGGATTCCTAGCTCTGCAAAGGGTTGGGTCCACATCCTGGTAAAGATTCTGAGAGTATCCAGCTGTTGCTACACTTTACAGGAGAATCTGTTTGCAATGACTGCACACCAAAAGTTTGAGAAAAGTTATTTATATAATATTTTAGCTTGTAGCTCTCTTTAATACATGAAATTACATCCCACAAGGAAAATCTCAGCCATAAAATCAAATGGACAGTCAAAAACTTTTTTTTCCCCTCCAAATTCTAGTTGTAAATTTAATTTGGGAGTTTTCTCATTTTGTGGTCCTGGACTAGCACATAAGAGGTAGACTTTTGTTATTTAAAATTCTGGACAATGTGGACTGTTGGATTTTCCCTTTTTATGAAAATAAGATGCATAGAAAAAAAAAATCTAACCAGGCTTTTTCACTGGTTCTGGCAAAACTATAAATTTTAAATGTACAGGGTGTCAAATGAAAAAAAATTTGAAAGTGTAAGTATTCATTTTTATGCAACATAAGTCCTTTTCTATCTTTAGACATTTTAAAACAGAGGAGGAGGAAGGAATGGAAGACTCATTTACTTTGCTCTTGTTCAAATCTTTATTGCTCCAATATAAATCTCCAGGTATCTTTGTTTTCTCTTGCAGTTAATTTTGTGTTATTTGTAGCACCACAAAATCTCTCCACCAGTTTGGCAGACTTTAAAAGATGTAATATAAAGATTCATTAAGAGGTCTAATTGTTTCAGATTAGTATTAAATATACATTATCTGAGCCAATTTAAGGCAGTGAATTCTGCTAAGGAAAGCCAGCTCTCTTTATAGAGAGAATATATTTTCCCCCTTTTCCCAACTCAGGTCTGATGCTCTAGAAGAATTGGAATTGATTAGGGTAGAAGGGAAAAGAATTAATTTTTGAGGTCTTCATCTGCTTATTCTCAAAGGCCCACAGACAGCAAATTAAGCTTTTCTTTCTGTTCTGATTTCTCCTAGTTAATTTTTCTCATCTTTTATTACTTTTTTATTTTAATTTTGCCTGCAAACCTTTTTCATCTGGAGCAAAAAACCCCCTCCTAATTCCATTTTTTTCACCCTCAACAGGATCATATTCTAAACACACATGGAGAGAGGTACGTTAGCAATAAGAGAGGGAAAGAGGGTCACCTGAGGCTATGAGAGACAGTCCAGAGGAGATTCAACTGACAACTGTAGTGATGATTTTGGAGAAGACTGGGTTGTGAGACAAGTGTTGTGCAATGCAGAGTCTGATCTGGGCTTGAGAGAAAAATACCAAAATGCTTAGGTCAGAGCTATAAGGTACAGTGCTTCTAAACCTGTATATTAAGAGAAGGCTGCTGTCTTGTCTCTCCTCCCTGATCAACACAATTTTCAAGTGATATTGCATGAGAATATACACAAACTTCCCTGAAAGCTACCTGTATTTTTCACATATTTTATTAGTTAATTTAGGAAAACGTATATTTTTAATGCATATGTTTGTAATTATCTAGCAAAATGGTTTCAATCTAGAAACAATTGGCAGAGAATGCAGGGAAAAATGGGGAACACAGAAAGCTCCAATAGAATTCCCAGAGGACAATACATTCAATAATAAGAAGGTTAACATGGGAGAATTAAAGGCACAAACTACAGATAAAGTCTTTCTAAGATCTGTTATCAGTTTCTAGGATCTGTTATTTTGGAAAATTATTTTATTTATTTATAAGCATGAGAACAAGTGACAGTTTTAAATGACGGGTAGGTGTATGTCAGATTCTTGGCAAAAAAGTCAGAGCTTGAGGTCTTGGGTGGTGTCGAGGAGGGAGGGAGGAGCACAGTCCTGAAAAGACCTCAGCTCCACAAAAGTTCCAATTGCAGCTTATTTCCCTAAGCATTTTTTTAATGTCTCTATACTGTCTTTTTCTTAATGTAATTTTCCAAGGCTGCACACAGTGTTATGTAGGCTGGCTAGGACAACATGCTTTGCTCAGAAGGATTTGTATGCTCTATTGTCTTCTCTGCCATGAATTGTGGTAATTCTCTCTCCTCTGTTACAAGCCTTTTTCTTTACTTTTAATAGGAGAACAGCTCTCTTTCCTTCTCTTTTTTATGATTGTGTTACAGTGAACCCAATCCCACAAATAAAGTAGTCAAACAGAAATGACTCAGTGTGCCTATCCAAATACTTGTGTATTGGACTGTCTCTCATTATTGACAAAATTTCATTGCAAGAGGACTTCATTTATGTTTTATTGTGAGAGACAGACTGGGAGAGGGCAGTGAGTGTTAGATAGTCTCTGCTTGCTTTCCAAATGCAGTTCAGCTTAGGACATCACAGGCCCAGATAGTAAGCATCAAAACCAGACACAGAGAAAGAGCCTAATCTTAGTACAGATAAGTTTAAAATAATAATATAATAAAAAAGAGCAAATAGCATTTTGCAGACATCTAACACAGAGTAGTTTACCCTGGCATGAACCTGGTCAAATGCTGAAATTATATTTGGCACTGCACTCAGCGACAATGACTGTACTGTAGCCTGTGTGGTTAATACTTTTTCCTAGTGCTTACTCGCAACAAAGAATTTAGAAGCAGACAATGGAAAAAAAAAAAAAAAGAGTGGGTTTAAGTTTACTGTAATATAAATACACATACACATTTCTGCAGATGTTATTCATTGCCAAGTGCTTCTGCCCAATTATGCTCTGAGCTTCATAATATTTTAATGAGCTTTTACCCTAAATAGCAATGAAATAGAACAATCAAAATCTCTCAAAGAGTAAAACAGTTTGGGAAGAAGGGGAGGTTTGTAGGTATTTCCTTTCGGAGAGAGCTATCTTTAGGAAAAACACATAATATACAGTAGAAAATATCAAGATTGAAATAATGTCTAAGTTTAGTAAAACCAAATCAACTCTAATACATCAGATATCTGCAAAATTAGAGATTGAGGTTATTTACTTGTTTATTCTTTAATTTTTTTAAAAGTACATTTATGCTAAAGAAAAGTAAGGAAAGTAAGAAAAACTGCTTAATGCTGGATTTGTTCTTTAATACAGGTGAACTCATGATCGGCACCTTGACAACAGTGTTGTTAATAATCTGTGCCAATTAAAGTTTAAAAAATAATAGTTTAATATTTATTATAAATGCCATGGTGATTTCAGCACTCTTATACACAGATTAAAGATATCTGGGGATGCATGGTGAGGTAGCCTGTTTGAGTTTTTTTCTCCCAAAAAACAAGATACAAATTCAGCTTGACTAGGAAAAATTCCAGCAAAAACTGGTGAAGTCTAACCATTGTATCAATGCGAATTGTTTCAGTTCTAAGGATCTGTAAAGAAGACCAAATTTTCCCCTGGATCTGGCATACCACCACCTACCTTGGCAAATAAAAAGTAAAATAATGTCCACTCTTCCCACCTAATGCAATCCAAATCAACTTGGATTTTATTTCAGCATACGCCCCACTACAAACAGCTTTCACAGCTTCCTCTTTAACTCTGTACCCAGTGAATGCTGAGCACAGAAGATCTGCTTTATGTTTGAGCCTGCTCCCTGTGGATTCATGGGATTCTTGCTATTGATAGCACCAGAAGCCCTTTAAGCCCTTTCTCCTGCCAGGGGGTGGGATGAGCAGGCTGACAGCGGCAGGGTGGGCACAGGGTCTGTTTGCAACTGGAGTTTGTCAGCAACCCTCCCACTTCCAGCTCTCTGCTGGCTACAGGGGAACAGACCTGAGCAATCTTCCCTGGGTGTCTGTGGGAGGAAGCTGACATGCTCATGGCCTTTACCTGCTGCAGCTGCTGGAAGTGCTCATGGCAGTAGAACACGGGAATGAAATCCAAGTGGATTATTGCAATGCAGGAGTGTGATTGAGATTATTTTGGTTGAGATTGTTGAATCCTCAGTTTACCTTTGGATAACCCATGTCTCTCTTCCTAGTTTTCTCTACTCTGACTCTGAACCCAGTCAGAGAATAATAGCACTGACTGTACAGAGATCATTTTGCAATGTGCTCCCCACACCTTATTTTCTGAAATTATGACTGACTTGACTGGTCAGGATTATACTGATTTTGATTTATACATTTTCAAACTTCCCAGCTTGAAACAGAAGTGCACAAGCTGCATATGGAATGCAGCACTGGTGTAAATTGACTCCTGAAATCTGTATTTCTACAGGGAAAACTTAATATCTTCAGTTTCTTCCTTTCTATAGGGCACTTGCAAATTCACGTAGATGCATAACAAAAAGGGAGACATTTCCTGCCCTGGTAGATCTCTGACATACCTCGTGCGGCATCAAGAAACCCAGGTGTTCCGACACCTTTGGGTAATACTCATTCCAAAGCAGGAGTATGGAATAATCACCTGTCCTCTGCATCCAACAGGGAAGCACCTGAAAGGAAGATCTGGCCTGTCATCATGAGAGGCCACTAAAGAGGTGGGAAAAATGGCTCTAAGATGTTTGACAATTCCATAGCCAGAATTTGTATACCTCAAAGACAGAATTTGACAAACTGGTTTTATTTATTCGTAAATCCCAACCCATAGGCACAGGGGAATAAATATCCTGAACAACAAGGTCAGAATTTGATTAACATGGAAGCCAGGGCTGTACATTTCATCTGATTTATTAATAGAGGAAGAGGGGGTGGGTAAAGTGACTTGAAATAGAAGGTGTAGTGAGGAAAGAGTAGAGATGTGGGACAGAATAAAAATTACTAGATTGAGATGGTTTTCAAATGCTGTTTCTATTCACTACTATTTCTTTTTAATTCAATCACATCTTGAACAAATACTTGATTTTTTTTTCTGCTGAAATTCTGTGCTTGCAATTGTGAAATGCATCATGAGGTGACAACCAAACTTAGATGAGATTCATCCAGCATAAATTTTTATAAATCAATGCAGAAAAGTACATGACTTTCAAAAGCTGGTAGAAATTAATCTTAGGATCCACCTCTTGGAACATTTTCATTCTTCCCATTAAACTACTAAGTCACTTAAAAGTACAAGTGCAGTAAATACTTCGTGAGGAAGCTGAATTGAATGTGCAGCCTTTCTAGAATATCCTCTGATGCTGAATTTTGATCAAAGAATTCAAAGACAATCTGTCTAAGAAGAACAGTGTGGGCAGTACGGATAGCTCTTCTTTTACTGAGTATATCACTTTTGATGATATATTTGAGAAAATTGTATCTTAACCATATTTCTACTCTGAAGGCTTTTACCACAAATACAGGGATATGAATGACCTGCATGGACAAATGTGTGTCAAAACAGCATGAGTCAGCAGAGCAAAGTATAAAAGCTGCAGAGAGGAGGGGAATGACATGTTTCCTGTGAAAATGTGATCTTTGCTGATCTCTGTTACCCCACCTCAGGGAATAGTGAATGTATGACAGGTATGAGTGCAGCTCCTCACTAAGCAATGGAAATAATGGAAAATGTTCTGTCAGGTCTGTGATGGTGACGTGTTTTTTTCAGACTCTGGTTTTCCTCTTTATCTTCTGTTTTGGGTTTTCACTGAATGCAATATAGTGAATTCCATTCATAACCTTCAGGGGATAAAGCTGCTGTATGTGCTATCTGGATATTTTTCATTTGGATTTGGTTTACTTTTTTCCATTTTGATACATTTTACATTTGGAAAGCTACAGAGTTTTTATAGTAATAATGGAGATTATCTCAAGGTGATGCCACTGAAATCTGCATGCTGCCCTCCACACGTTTTTCAAACTAGAAAAGTTTGGAAACAAATAGAAATTGGGGTGTGGGTTGTCAGAAATAAAATGGAGAAAAAAAGATGAAATCACCATGACTACTTAAATAACCACCCTTGGACTGTACTCAGTGACAACAAGACTAGATAATTACTGTCTATTTTAAAGTTTAGCTTTCTTTTTTTTTAAGATATAATTTGTCAAGTCCTTCAGAAAGATTATAAAGTCTTATAAAGCCCCTTTAATGGAAACTTTTACAAAAATTGATTTGAATCTTGTAAGTCAACCTTAATAGAAATGGCCTTAGATTTATCTACATCAGGACTGAATTTACAGTACTTACAGTTTGTATGCATCTTAAGGCTCTTATACACTTTCTAAAATTATGCAAGTTTTGAAACTTTGGTAGAATACTGCATGGTCTTTGTTTCTCACTCTCTGTCTCAGGAAGTATGTGTGGTATGATTCATAGTAGAGGCACATACATGAGGAAGCTGCATTGCATGGCAGAATCAATTATCCTAACACAGCTCCAAAAAAGACCTAGCTATTGAATTCACCCTCAGCTTGCCACAATGTCATAAGTTGTCGTGGTTTGGGCTGGTCTGTTGGACCAATCGAAGGTTAGCTTTTTGATTGGCATGTCATCTGCCCACTTGGAGGAAGAAATGCGACTTCTGGGTGATATTCAGGAGAGCCTCAGCTCGGAGTTCGAGTCCTCTTCACTTCTGGCCGGAGAAGGTAACGTCTCCTTGAGGGGTGGCCTGGGCTGGCCAGGCCTGGCTGCCCCCCCACCCTATGGGGGGAGCCAGCCCTGGTCTGGCCATGCTCCAGGCCCCCCATCGGCTGCTGAGGGCGGGGGTGGAGGCTGCAGCTG
>VWYP01010340.1:0-19051 GCA_013400435.1 Pycnonotus jocosus
TTTTTTTTTTAAATTCTCCTTTTACTCTAAATAATCTGTAACAATTCCTTTGCTTAGATGAAGAGATGTATTTCGTAAAACATATCAAGCTAAAAATAAAAACAACACTTCATTTCTATTCTTTACATTTTCCAACTGAATTTTAATGCCTGAAGAAGAAACTAAGATTTTATCTTAACATAGGGTATTGCATAGACAGACACAGAGCAGCTTCTCCCTTCTCTCTGTCCTAGTTTTCTATCCCCAAAAGCTTACTGCTTAAATGTCATAACCCTGAAGACTATTGTGAGATGAAATGCTCCATATCCTCTGACAGATTCACATGTCTGGAGAGACCCCAGCTAAACATGTAGACTCAAAATCAGAATTAAGTTTTGACACAGTTACAAAGCATACAGGCAGTGGGAGACAAATTCATGCCTCCACTCCTGATAAAAGACATAAATATAAATGTCTGTGTCTCTTCTAATATATCTTCAAAACTGGGTTCCAAAGTAGAATATATAAAATAAGAATGCAAGTAGATTCAAATCTGAATGTTGTCCAATGAAAGTTCCACAAATTCACTCAAAAAATTCCTTGGTAACTAAGTGAATGCACCCAAAGGAATAAAGTCAGTAAGCAGTCTAACCTATCATGTGATCATCTTACTGTAATACTTGTGCAGTTTCTTTCCCTGAATGCTTGTTTTTGCAATTTTGCAATGATTCAGTACCTGGCTTTTACAGTTTACTTGGCAGGACTCCAGGACGTATGTTGGTACCTTTTAGTCGCCAAATAAAATTTGCCATCTCAGACTTCCATCCTAATCCAAAGTGCCAAAAGCATCTCAGCAGAGGCAGCACCTATGCTAAACATGGGTGTGCCTGAAAATTTAAAAATATATATTAAACAGGCTCCTTCTTATAATTTAATGAATAACTGTAATAATAGCTGAAACCACTACCTTAGTAAAAAATGTGTATTTAACACTAATAACAAGAAGAATCTGAACACTGACAATCCTTAACAGTAAAATTCCACAGAAGAGATGTGATACACGTGGCAAATGTGCTGTCCTTCCCTGACTTTGAAAAGATCACTTTGCTGTTATATTTAGAAGCAGTTTAGCATACATAATGGTTGCTTCCTTAACACTCCATCCTTCCCTTTTGAACTTCAGTCAGCATTTTGGCCAGTTAGCACACATAAAATTCACAGTGCCATTTAAAGAAACCTCCTATTCTTCCACTGGATTCCATACATAAAAATTACAGATGGTTATTTAAATGGAAAAGTACTTCCCAGTGGATTGAAATGAAGACCTGATCTTGCTCAGTAATAAGTGGTTGTGGAGCTTTGGTATTATGATACTACATTAGTCACTTTTTCAATTTAAGAAACTTTCCACTGAACAGGAAGAAGGAATGTTCTTTCTTTCCTGTTTGTTTGATGGGCAAAGGATGGTATGTACTACTTGTGAAAAGATATTACTGTGAGTTTGATGTAGTGTCAAACCAACAATCACAAACAAACGCCTTCTGCAGGGACAGCATTTTACATTCCTTCTGTTCAAGAAAAAACAGTTTCCATACTGGCTGATATATCCACAAGTCTGTTCCAACAAAGACTTATGTCTATGTGCAATGCTTTCTATCAAGGGAAATCATTATTTTACATACAACTGAGTTCTGGGTATTGTTCATTGTTTACCAGTATGAAATTAAAATCTGCAGGTCTTTCTGCTATGATTGCCCAGCAGTAATTGCTCACTCAAGGGGAGAAAATACAGTGTCTACACAAAACATAGGGATTTATTTACAAAGGCAGCTCTTCTATTCCTGCTCAACCCAACACCTTAATGACCAATTGTACTTCTTCCTTTACAACTCATCTGTCAGCACCACCTCAGAGATGTCACGTACATCACGGCTTCCCAATTTCCGGCTCAGAATTCTTGGATGAGCTCTCCTATCAAGTCAGTCTGTGCTGCTACTCTTTTTTTCTGGCAACCTGCTGAGACTTGGGCAAGCACTTCATCATTATAAACTGTGAAGGATTTCACCACTGCTTTCCTAGAGCTGGGAGGAGGACACAGCAGCCTGCAGGGCTGTGCAGCCTCACCATCTTGTTGCCTAACTCCTCTCTTTACCCTTGGCCTTCACAATTCACAACTGCTTCATAAATGTTCAGGAGCTAAAGCTCTGTTGACATTAGCCCTCACTGCCTATAGTTTAAAGGCGTATTTTGAAAGTTCAGCGTCCAAAAGAAGCTTGTAAACTCTTTTTAAAAAGGCACCTGTTTTATTTTTTCTCTAAAGCTGAATTTTCATCTACAAGAGTTTATGCACTAAGACTGCCCGATCCTGCCCTTATAATACACACCACCTGTGCCTACAGTGAGAAGCCATGATGATTTTCCAGACATAGTTTAGGTGGTCAAGTATTATGGTTAAGCTTTCTATGAATTTTATCTTCTTTCAGCTAAAGGATGCCAGAGTTTTTCATAGGTTTCCTTCACGCTGCTGGTTTTCTTTGCCAGTAAGGCCTATTTAAAATCCCCTGGTTGTGTATAAAAGCAGAACAGACCCCTGTAACAGATCCCATCTCTTGGCTGTGCCAAAAGTTGGATTTTTTCCTTCCACTTTCTTTAACAATTCAAGCACATACTGTACTTTATAGGAGTTTTCCCTGGCCTACTAGACAAATGTGATATTTTGCTATCTTGCCCTACTCTTGACAAAAGAAAAGATTTCAAAGAAACTATTTCATAACAGCTTGACATTTTTCAAATGCATTCATGAATAATTTATAATTAGAACATATTTTATATTTACAGGTTTAGATAGTGTTGTATTAAAATATATTCAACATATGTATGAATGCCATTAGGTTGCATCATGGGACCTAATTTTTTTAGCTTATAAACACAGTGATAACATCAATGCATTGAGTACAAGCAGTGAATGAGGTAATTATGAGAGTTTACTGGAACTTTCCAAAAGTAACTCAGCCAAGATTGCAAGAGGATTTGAAGCCCCCTCCATGTGCTCAGAAAATTTAGGGCAGAAAAAGAGAACACATGGCGAGCTATGTAAAGCAACTGAAATCTGATGGGCTTAGCAGCTGTGAAACTCCAATTTGACTGTTATTATTTCCGTGGTTCCAGAGAGGAATGTACAACCATGCAGAAAAAAGCTAACTGTTCTTGGAATCTTATACTTTGAGTAGTGAAAAAAAAATAAGTGCATGCATCAAACAGATCACATTGCTTCTGATTTTGAAGATTTTTAGTATTTTGGTGTATTTCACACACTCTGCCTCCTAATGCAGGACTACCTGCATTCCTCTGTATTTATTTTTAAAGTCCTGCATGCTGGAGTCAAACATGGGGAGAAATGCTGAGTGCAGGTAACAGCTGAATCACAGCAACTTAACTAATCACTGTTGATCTGCTGACATTTTTTAACTGTGTCCCTCATCATCCTGCCATGTCCTCAACAGAAATCATGCTTTCCTCTTGCCTCTTACAACCCTCCAAGCTTTTTCTGCAAGCTCCAATTTGATACAGATACATGAAAAGCAGCACAGAAAGAGGTACAGAGGCGAAAATGAGAAAAAACAACAAATGAGGCATTGACATTTATAGAAGACAAGCAAGCAGGGGTATAAAAGCTAAAGGTATAATTTTCTAAGTTACTTTGGCACCCATTTCCCCTTTTGAAAGACTTTACAAACCTAAGTCCCAGTGGTCAGATGTTTAGGGTCAGGATCTAGGTTAGAGATGCACAAGGCAGACACTGAAAGCAAAAGTGGGAAGATGGAAGTGTTGTATGCAATTGCAAGGAAGGTTAATATGCTAACCTGGCAGTCATCTTTTCTGCAAGCCTGGAAATGAAAATATGAGCTTTAAGTAGAGGCAGAGAACATAAGCAATTAGGGCAAAAGAAGTGTATGACTTAACTTGTCCATTTATTCTCTCTATCCTATAGGTGTATTTTACTTCCAGTTCCTCCAGGCTAATTACTCTCTCCTTCTTGGCAAAAAACCCACTATTAATAGTTACAGACAGTTATCACTTCATAAAACTTTTCAAATTCAACATCGTTAGTAAATTGGATCCTTTAGCCCTTTAATTTGTTCTATTTTTAGCTGAACTCTCTCCAATATCAGTATCTTTCTAGAATAATTGATTGGTTGGTTGGTTGGTTTGCACCTCAATAGTCACTCCAAATCTAAAAGATTTTCTCTGGACCATTGTGAAATGTTTCCAGTACACCTGTAACTAAAAAGCCCATCAGGTTTCTCTGAAGTCCGTTCTCATGTTCACAATTCCAAAATAATTCTAAAGCCTAAGCTGAACTAAAAGCTGTACCCAAAAATGCCAGTGGAAGTTCCATATTGATATTTACCTCTCTACCTGATAATGTCAGTGCAGAAGGCAATACATTGACTCCTAATGATTAGTTCTTCAAATTCCATTTGAAATCTGAAAGTTGTCCTTGTATTTTTTCTTTTCTTATCTCACCTCATCATTCATGACAAGAGCTTTCCTAAACCAGTTGAGATTCCCTAATACAGCTGTGTGATTTCCACTCTGCCAAAAGGCACAGAAGTAATTAATGATATTAAGCTCCCCATTATGGCCTCCTAAATATAGAGGTCCAAATGCAGGTGGCAGCACATGAGCTGGGTATTCTTGGACAAGTGAGGTATTTCCAGAGGACAAGGCTGGCTGAAAAAGAGGATCTGCAAAAGATCCCTGCGCTGCTGGATCAGCAACTGGAGAACAACATTCTGGGATATTCCAAATGTCAGTAGGTGCCTACGTTTAGGAAACTGAATCCTACCCTGCCTGTCTTTTCAGAGACAGGGGAATGCACTATAAAGTAGCCCTAAATTAGGGAGCTATGGAAACATCCACAGAATCCATCACACATTCATCTCCTACCTGGGTCCCTAATCACAGAGATGTCAGACACCTAGAAATCCTCAAAAAGACTAACCTGTTCTCATCTGTCTTGCTGTTTATATAGGGATTCTTGGCATTGCTATTTCTTTCTTTAAAGGCAACTTATAGCATTTTATGGAACTGGTTTACTGTACTGACCACTAAACAAACTGTGGTGCTAAAGAAACCAGGGACCTGAGTTGATGGGGTAGGAAGGCTCAACAAACATCCTCACCACAGAAGCTGGTGTGGTGGGGATTCACCATGAGAGTTAAAATGCCAAGCTCAGCTGGAGCTGGTCAGAGTTTTGTGAATTCTTTCAGTGGAATCAGGGTCTGACCACAGTTTTTTTGTTTGTTTGTTTTTTAATGTGAGCTAAAAGACTACATTAGTAATGTAAAAAAAAAAAAAATCCCAGTGATTCAGCACAGATGTATAGATACAAAAAAGCACAAAAACTGATTTCAAAAAGAACAGAATACATCAATAGTAAAGTATAGTTTAATTTGCAGGAGTGGGTGCTCAGTGAAAATGCCAAGCAATCTTCATAGAACAATCTAACCCTTGCATCAATGACTGACCATACAGACTTACCTAGTCTGTAGGTAAATACAATATTTCTGAAGTCTATTCCAGCTAAAAGGGGTTGACAAATCCAATTAAAAACAAAGGAAAAGCTGACAAACAAATTCCTCTTTANATCAATGACTGACCATACAGAGCTACCTAAGTACAATATTTCTGAAGTCTATTCCAGCTAAAAGGGGGTGACAAATCCAATTAAAAACAAAGGAAAAGCTGACAAAAAAATTCCTCTTTACTGTTTCTGTTGTGGCAGTACCCAAGGGTTCCAACTGGTGTTAGGCTCCAGTGCAATGCAAACAGCTACAAATCACTCAGATTAGGTGTTCTTTTAAAACTACAAGGTAACAGGAAACTGTTTGGTTTTTTGGGTTGTTTTTTTTTTGTTTTTTTTAATGTACTAAATAGACACTATTGCATCTTCATCCATATCCAAGCACTTGAACCTGACTGCCCTACTTTATTTTCTTTTCCTCAAAGAAAAATTCAAGAGAATCCCTCTTCTCTCCATCCAAAACAAAAAATATCAGATAGCTTCCAATTTAGAGACACTATCTAAAATGCAACAAGGTCCTTCATGTTCTTGTTCCTAACTTCATTATTTTTTCCTTCCAGTGGAATTGCACACAAATGTTCTCCCAAGAGGGCTCAGGAAGTCTCTGCACAGAATCTGCATCACCACCACCAAGGTAACCCTGCTGCTCTATCCTTTAGTTTGGGAGAATGATTGGGTATTTCTCAAGTTTATTTGGGAATATGAAGGAAGCATAGCTTATCAAGGGTTTGGTTTTGGTTTTTTTTTAATAGTTTGCATAAATTACTCTTTTTTTTTGGTATCAATATGCAAGTTTCCTTAAACAATATGAAAGTTGCATTAAACATGGTTGCTCTGTAATAAACAAAAACTTAAGAATTCTCCTCACTTAAAATCAGCCTGAACTAGTTTTATAAGTCAGGTGGATTTTGCTCTTTTCCCAGAGAACAATTCAATAAGAGAACTCTTGGCATTCTGAGAATATTTAAACCATTTATTCAGTGCTTTCCCCTGAAATAAGAAGATGCTTAAGAGCCAAGTTGGAAAAATACATCCACTTATAAGCTGGTAAATGTAAACAACACTAAAAGTCCATTTTTATGAAATGTATTTCCATTTATTCTTCAAACATAATATCTCACATGGGGGCCTAAAAATAGGTTTAATCTGCATGATTTCCAGTGGTTCAACAGGATCCTGAGGATCAGGATTCCTGGGCTCCTTTCCGTGCTCTGTCATAAGACTCAAGTGGCACTTTCCTACTTTGTCTTGCTATCCCAGTTTGTAGAGCTGAGATCTTATTTCCAAGACAAAAAAGTTCTCGTGGGGATCTTTACAATGCGCTTTTAAATACTCAGACAAAAAGTGTTACACAAGTACAAAAATATCGTTATTGTTTAAGTGGTTATGCAAAATGAAGCAGGCAATTTCTACTTAGCAAGGAATCTTTTAAATATGTTTCCATGTTTATGCCACTAGAATTAGACATCAATGGAGCAGGGTCAAATAGAGCACTCCTGGGGTTCTAATTTATGTTCATCTTGCTGGTTTATGTTTTCATATCAAGTTCTAACAAGAATTAAGTACATGGATTTTCCCCCTCAGACTGACATCCTGGATAATGTAAAACAATTTATTCATAAAGAAAACATACTTCCCTCCACAAGTCTGAAAAAGTTAGCTTAAAAACCTGAAACATACTTTTAATAACTTTTTGTAGGAAAACGTTGATGGGAAAGATCAATTGTTACTCTTCTTTAAGTTAACTGTTTCTCTTTCTTGCTTCTACAGGGAATGTGGTGATTTTTTCTTGTTTCTTTCAAGATTGCTTCCTTTCTAACTCAGGCACTTTGCCCACTGCAACAGGAAGATTCCCAAACTTCCATTGGCAGATGAAGACAACAGACGTGCTGATTTTGGAACAATTCAGCCCACTTTTCATGCAGAGATTCAGCAGTCAGCTTTCTCCAAATGTTTTAATTTAATCTTGATATGTACACATGTACTACCTGTATGCATCTAGGGTGTTAAATTGAATGCTTTAGGGTTAAGACAAAAGAAAAAAAAAACCTGCATTAGCTGACTATCAAAGAGTAAAACCTCCTACCCCAAACTCCAGAGAATGCCATCATTTTTCACAAGCTCCAATGCACAACTGTACTTGGAGTCAGCCAAAGATTAGAAACTAGAAACATTAGATTTTATGTATTTATACAAATAAATAAAAATTTTCACTCACTGTGGAAATGGGTGTGATTTGTACATGTGTAAATCAAGTCTAGAGAAATCATTACTATTTCAGAGAAAGTGAAGTAAGAGGCTTCAGAACAAGGAAGGAGAAAAAACAAAAGGTTTAAAATATCCAGATCACACATATTCTACTCCATATTGCAATGGATCCTAGGGGGGGTAAAAAATTGAGGTAAGAATGCTTTGTATTGTGTAATTTAGGAACTCTGCTGGAAGCCATATAGTAACTAGGTACCAACCAGTCAGTGCTTAATAAGTTTCAATTTTAATTCTAATTGGGAAGCAAAATATGATACCAAGGTAGCTAATACTTAAACTACTGCCTGAAATTATGTCTGGCTATAAAATACAATTAAACATACTGCCTCACAGAAATCCCTGTTAAGCTATAAAAAAATACCCAGGGGGTATAAAATGAAAAAAAACTTCTTTTTTTTTTTTCCCTTGGTTCTGTTTCAAAAAACCAGTTACAATAAAATCTTCATATAATTTACTGAACTAGAGATAAACGTACCTAAGTTTCTGTATCTAAACACTCCTACTCTTTAGAGTGTAGTGAGAAAACACATATTGTGTTTAAAACACATCACTCCAATTTCACAGTAATTAAGGATGCCCTTTTCAACACATAACATACAAATATGGTCAGTTTAAAAGACAAGTCTTCAAATTCTCAATATCTGATTTACACACAGTATAACAATGTTTTGTGATGATAAGAGACATTTTCTAATACAAATACAGTGAAAATGTGGGGTTTTTTTTCAATCTGAGGGACATAGCATACTTATTAAAGAGAAAAGCAGGTTATTTGGGTATACTGGACTCTGCAAGATGCAGTAGGTGCAACAGAATAAAATAGAAATTTCAGTGATATAAAATCATCCTCTTTCTCTCTTGATAGTCTAATAACCTTTTAAATCATGTTTGACATTTGTAAGCTGAGTGAGCTGGCAGCCCTGTAAAATCTATGTGGTAATACATGTAGTAAACCCTTTCTGGAGCAATAATCTCATTGCTTTGTCTAATGGTTCTCACTTCATGTGGCCTGCTTGTCCCCAAGAGACTTATTTGACTCTGCCTTTCCTGAGCCACTGGTTGCTAATGTTCCTTATTACAAGGAAAGTGCCCAAAGGCAAGGGCCACTCTGGTAGTGGTACAACCACCAGCAACCTTCTGCTGAAGCCTTTTTTTTCCCCTATCCTTCCTGAAAAAAAAAAAAAAAGAAAAGAAAAAGCCCCATAAAATATGCACATGTGTTATAAAGGGATTGCTTTGTGTCTCAAGGAAAAAAAAAAGGAAAGGAAAAGAAAAAACCCAATATGACAGTGCTCTCTACACTGCTCCAATTGCTAATCTGACAAGCTCCATCTGGTAGGCAGACCTTTTATCTTTTCATCACTCTAAATCTCTGAAGGAAAGTGGACACTAGTGGCATATGTGCATTGTTGGTTCCTGTGCTTAATGAGGTACACAATTTATGGGCCTAACTGGAGAAATGTTATTTAAACTTGGATAAGGAGGGAGTGTGAGGGCAGATTTTTTCCCTTCTTTCAGCAATCATTCACCTGGACAAATATTGTATCATAAGGAAGACCAAACTGTATTATAAAACCTCATTTAATTAATACATCTATAGCTGAATTATCAAAGGAGCTTAAAGCAGATTTACCTAAATGTTTTATTGGCAGTGACCCAACTACCTTACACGGTTGACCATTTCATACATTTATTAACTGTTCTGTGCTGTGAACTGAGGAGGCTTTTTTTTTTTTTAAATTAAGCTTGAGGTTCCATATTGAATGGCATCTCAAGAAAGTCTGTAAGATATACTGCTGGAAAATCTGAGATGCACTGAAGGTGAGATGGTTATATTACTACCTACCTATATAGCATTTCAATTAAATCCAAATGAGGTTTTCTTCATTTGGGGCAAGACTTAAACACATGTTCCTGCTTCACTGAAGCACAGATAGTGCGTGATATTTTCAGATTTAGTATTTTGACAGCTAAACAAAATTTCTTTCAGACCATCAACCATTTGAGTTTGAGGGGTTTTTTGGGGTTTTTTTTGTTTGTTTGTTTTTTAATGTATCAATATCTGGATATTCTGTGATATGATGAAAGTCAATTTTCTATATATAATTGTTATCACAACTGGCTGAACATTTCCTATATGCCATAGTCCTATACTTCACAGATTTCACTTGAGTGAAAAGCATACCTGAATGCTTTTGACCATCCACATGTACACCAAAAATATTTAATGTATTTTAAGAGCTAAAATGACATTTCTGAAGCTACCGCTTTTAAAGTAGTATAAAACACAGTAATAAACACACACTCTGAAAACACCATGTAGCCTAATCCCCAACAAGTTGAATTATTGTTGTGCTCCAAGCACAGAAAGGAGTTTCAGTTATTGGTAAGTGCAGCTGCTCAATGCTGAGATCTGGCTCCTGTCTATTGTTATTTGGAAATAGGAACAAGCTGCTGTCCTGACTAAGTTTTAACTTCAAGAATATTTTTCACTCACAATGAATGATAGTCTCTGCATGATTTTTTTCCTTCCATGAAAACTTCCCTTACCTGCATCCTATGATGCCTGTTATGTTCATCATCACTTTTAGACAAAGAATCTCAAAAAAAATTAATATTCCCAATTGCAAAGGCAGTATTGGTTAAGTGCTGTCTTCACTACTAAGCAGTAATGCTCACTGCATATACTCTTGGAGGAGCTCCAGCAAGATCCCAAACCCTGTGCAATCACGGGCTGGATTGCACAGGATCACTCTCTAAAAATGAAAAACTCATACTGCAGGTAATTTCCTACAGTTTTCTCTGAAGAAAAGTCCTAAGTAGCCACCCAAGGGCTCTGGTGAGCCCTCTCCTCCCAGAGCTCACACACTTCTGGTGTCTGCATCCTACTTCTCCAAAGGCTGGAGAAACCTCCTCTCTCTGCAGTCACAGAACAAAAGAAAAGGAGACTTTAACTGCTCACTGAAGACAGAGGGAATTGGGGTTTTTGTATTATCCCTTTCCCTTCTCAATACTCCCCCTTTCCATTTCACTTCATTTTCTCCCTTTATATATTGCCTCCTACCCTAAATTTTGCTCTCTACTGTTCTTCCTTCTTCCACTGCTGTCTCATTTTTCTCTGCTTATCCTCACCTTGATCTCTATCGTCCACCTTGCAGTCTCTGTTCCCACTGTGCTTACTCCCTCCTGTGCACAGGCTATTCTTGAATTATCTGCACCCATCCATTTAATTATTTTAAATCTCTTCTCTCGGCTGTCACTGCGTTGTTTTCCCTTAAACCCAGTGTTTTTCCATTTCTTACATTATTTTTTTCCTCTGCAAATAGTTTGTGGAATTCCTAAACTATCTGAAGTTGGTAATTTCTCATACAAAGCACCTAATATCAGTTTACCAGGCCAAAAAAAAAAAAAAAAAGGAGTTAGATGTTGATGTTAATGTCACTTTCAGGTTAGGGAAACCACTAATAGCTTACAGCAATTGCCTAGATTCATCTCCCCCAGAAAATATGGAAAGGTCATTGAAAAACATAAGGGACAGGTCTCAAAGCATCTCAGGGCTCATGAGAGGACCACAAGATCCAGTAACACAGCTAGCACAGCACAGTCATACGATACAAGGCAAAACTCATCTTCTTTCTCTACAAGTTATGATACCTTAGCTTTCTACTAGCATTAAATCAAAAGATTTTCATTTTCCCAGAAGGAAGTTGCCCAAGACTTGGGATGCATTACCATTGCCCTCTGCCTCCAAACATCAAGTCAAGGCTCCAGAAACACAGAGTGTCACAGTCTCAGCCTGGATTTTGGAATATGTATGAGCTCTCTGCTCCAAACTGGGCCTTGGTGGTGACTGTCATGAGAATTTCCAGGCAACCATGCTCCTACTTTTTTTTTTCAGCCACAGAAGCTGCTAACTTCTGATATGCAAGCTAGCTGTGCAGCAGAGATTCCTCAGAGAATCTCCTGAAGAAAAACTGTTCTGCCAGAATATTCCAAACTAACTCTACTTCCAGCTTAAGGAGGGAAGTCAGAGAGAAGATGGAAGAGGAAAGAAAGTTGTCATCACTTGCATTTTACACTTCCTCCGTTACTTTTCCAGGAGAGCAAATGCATCAATTTTTTTTTTCTCGTCCCTAATTACACACACAATAAACTACTTGGGGTTTCATATGGCAAAGATACTACACCTTGAAGCACCACTACATCTCCATCCTGTTTCTGATTCATTATTCACTCTACTGTCCTTTGCCAGAGACCTGGCACACAGCAATTGAACAAAAAGTCAAACAAAGACAGGTAACTTCCACCTTGACATATCTGTCTCTAATGCAAACATGAATAATGAAGAAAGGCAGTACATGAGGCAAATAAGATCCTAATATAATGGGTCTTTTGTTCTCTGTCAGAACCATCCATTATCTTTTGCCTTTGCAGGAACTCAAATGAAAATGTGTTTTCAAGACCTAATGTATTCAATTCGATACTGGCCATAAAACTGGCAAACTATCTGTCATGAGCAACAGGCAGCACATAACACTGCCTGGGAAATGCTTCACACATCTGAGAGCTTCTGCCCCTGCATATGGGCACAATTGTCCACAATCTGACTGTGCCATGGCTGAGTCATGCCACCTGTCCCTTCCCTGGGCTCTGGCCACAGATAACATGTCATTCCATCGAAATCTTGGAGGGGAAAAAACCAAAAGAATTGTAGAACATTTACCAAAACAGTTCTATCTCATTAATGGTATAAAAACACAATACTGGAGAATAAACCATTCAAATTTTGTCCATCTACCTGCTCTGTTCGCTCATCTAATTGTCATCCCCCAAGCCTTTAACACTGCCTTCCTTCCAGACCTTTACAAGCTGTAAAAGTGTTATGTTACCAAGGATTCATTAGAGAAGAACTGCAGCACAGTGTGGCCATAGCTCACTGGGACAGTTTTATGACTCCCAAGGTCCCAATTCCAAACTGGAAGTAACAAGTCCCAAACCAGGAAAATCAGTTTCTTTTTGACTTGAGACAAACATTTAATTTACCAGCACTTTTCTTGTAGTCTGCAGAGGAGATCAGAGAGTCTATGACTTGGAAAACTTCTTGGCTCACCAAGCCTTAAACAACCCTAATCTTAGATGGAATCACATTCATAGGATTCAGTCTGATCATTAGAACTTGTCTTTGTAGATTGAAATGCAACAAATTATTATGGGTGTGGACAAGTCCAAGATTATTCTTTCAGCCCTCCTGTGCCTGTACTGCTGCTCTTTTCCAGGAGCTCCTGCCAAAGTCGGGTCCTGCTTATCCCCAGCGCAGGAAGAGAAGATCACATCCGCTTCAGATGCATTTTGTGCACATTCTACTGCAGCCAGCAATTCCTCAGCTGCTTATCCACCGAGGCCATGGGGCCTGTGGCTGTCACACGGTCAAACAAGGAAAACAGCACAACAGAATGTTAATTAGTACAGCATAAGCACCGTCATAATGGACTCTAATTGCTTGTCAGTGGCAGTTGCCATAAGGCGCAAGATCTACACCAGTTCTTGCACTTGTGGCTGTGACTGCAGGTATTGCCAAAGCTAAACACAGGCCCCAATTAGACAGTGTTTATTAACATTAACAGTTTATCACACATATTTGTACGTGTTATTTAATATTTAATGCTCTTATGTTTCTGAGCGTCACTTGAAAAGAAAAAAAAAGTCTTCACAATTCTCCTGATTTTATGGCCATTTGAACCGTCACCCACAATACTGAGAAACAATTTCATGCCTGACCAGGCTTTTAGCCACATACTTGATCTCAGTATTACAAAGGAAAACACAACTAGAAAAAACAAACCAAAGTTTGTTCTAAGCACTGAAACACAACTGAATTCAACAGATGCTGATGGTTAGTTACAAAACATAGCCAAACACCAAAATAGTAACAGTACTTTTAAT
This sequence comes from Pycnonotus jocosus, assembly GCA_013400435.1. Taxonomy (NCBI): domain Eukaryota; kingdom Metazoa; phylum Chordata; class Aves; order Passeriformes; family Pycnonotidae; genus Pycnonotus; species Pycnonotus jocosus. The sequence goes on from VWYP01010340.1 coordinate 13,778, forward strand.
CTCATTCTGATAAGCTGTTGAGATGACAATATCCTTCCTCAAAACTTAGCATTCTTGCAAGCAAGCCTTTGAAATAAATGCCAAATGAAAAGATCAGACACTGCTTAAGCAGATTCCATTACATTTATGATATCACCCAGACTCTTCCAAACAGTGAATATAAATTGTGCTGTATAACATCACAGTCTGAGGTGATCTGAGGAGGAAAATGGATTATGATGTGCAAAGGATGGAGAGAGACATCAAAGCACTCAGTTACCACATCTAAACTGCAGTCATCTTTTAGGATGACACTCCAAAGTACTGACAGGATAGTGAAATCTGGGCAAGTTGCTATCTGAAAGACAGCAAATCCCTCTTTCTGAAGAGGAAAATAACACACTTTGCCACCCCCACGGCCTGTATTCTGTGCCTTCCAACCTTTGCAATCACATCTGCATCACAAAGAGATTTTGTCGGTGTTTAGAATCCCAGCTTTCCTGCAACTGCATAAAGGCATGCTTTAATGTGTATTATTATTTCAGGCACTAAGAATCAAGGGAGAATAAAAGTGCTATGCTATGTAGAGATGTTTATTTCACCAAATTCTTTGTACCTCAGGTATTTAAAAACACACCTTAAAACCTACTTTAACCTACGCTGAATAATACTAATGAAACCCAGCCAAATGCAGATGACAAATTTTACACGTTATAAAAACAACCAAATACTGAGTGATAACATCTCTCTCATTTTTCACATAAAGAGCAATGACAGCAATAGCTCAACAAAGCTGATTTTACCTTCATGTTCTTAAGAGAAAGGAAGAGAAACAGTAAGGGAGGCTGTAGCTTCTAGAAGAGAGTTGTAAAACAGCAAATATTTCCCATTGAAGTAGAAATGCAATATTTTAGTACAGTTACCATTCCACCTAGTGTCCTAGCAGGATGAGTAGCTCATGCCAGAAAAAAGGAATCACATCCAAGGGGTTGACATGGCCAGAACAGGGCTAAACACCAGGTACAAACACTCGGTTGTAAATCTACACTCAACAGTCCCACCAGGCTCTCAAGGACAAGGATTGCTCTGAACAATGATGTCCTACAAACACTTGTGTATTTCATGAAAAAAAAAAAGTTTCCTGTCTTTTTCATTTGTAGATATTTCATTTTCTCTTCCAGTGAGGGCACAAATCCTTGCTTAGCAGATGTTACTCTAATGAAACTAACTTGCTTTATTTGTGCTTTTAAAGGTCTCTTTAAGCTATTAGGTTTTTATTCCTTATTTCATTTTCCCCTCTCACCACCCAGAGCTATAAAATGTAAAGCAATGAAAAAATCTCAAACAAACGAAAAAAAGTAAGTTTTCTGTGACATTTCCTACACTGTTTTCCATATCCATTACTAGTACTTACCATACTATTTCTTCTTCTTTGGTATTTTTATTCTTTGGTATTGAAAGAAAAAAAAAAAAGGCAGCATTGTTCAAATACTCATCACTGAAGACTTCAGTAAATATTTAGTCTATTATGCTTAGTGTTCCATGTACGAAGGTCAAATGAAACCACTTGGAAGGACACAGTGAAATCATACATTTAAAACTTTGGAGAACTCAAAACTGACACAACACGGCTGTATTTCCATTTTCCTCATCTTTGATTCTTTGTCTTTCATTTTTCTCTTTCTTCCTAAAGCAAGTTAAGTGACTCAGCCTGTAGACTAAATTGCCCTGTTATCTGCAGACACATCAATCCTTTTACATCTGAATGTTCTTCCCTAAAGTGGAGGTCTAGATGAGAATACCACTACCTGATTGCAGAAAAAAAAGAAAGAAAGAAAAAAAAAAAAAGACTGATTGATGTTCCTAAAGCATCTCACACTAAATATTAATAAAGATTTAAATTTAAGTGCTGGGTCTTTTATGCCCCTGCTCCCTTTTTTTTTTTTTCTCTTGATTTTTTGATCTCAATTTTCAAAAGTTCCAAGTATCTGCACAGAAAATATTATACTACATATTAAAAGTTTTGTTAGGTTTTCCCTAATTTCCTTTTCAACATTTTATTATTTCTAATAGATTTAGGTAATTTTTCACATTCAGATACTCACAGAAATAAACTTACTTCTGCTTTCTTTTAACTGAAGTTGACATAATCAGTCACTCTCCCTCTGCAACGAAATGTAACTTTGTGAAGCAATCAACATCTAATCAAGCAGCAGAATTAGATTTTTTTAAAAAATTGAGAATGTGCATCTCAGTTTTTCTCTCAAAAAGAGCTCATCTAGCAAGCAGTATAAATTGATACCAAAATAGACTTAAAAATTAGCAGAGTTTTGCTGTTTATAATGGTTTTAGGAAATGGAGATGACGAAAATGAAATTTACACTACCAGTGGCTCCAAAAGTAACTTAATAGCAAGTTTCTGATATAACCCATGTTTAGTCATGGAAAGAAGTTTGATGAGTCAATCTATTCTAGAGAAAACAGAACATGCAGCAATGTCAGCACTCAAAAGAGGGTGAACACTTTACTATTTTTCCTTTACTTTGTCCCTGATATCTGATATTTAGTTTTGAGCATTAATATCTCCCCACCACGTACAAACAGTAACACTTTTGCTATTGGAATGATTGGACTGAGGATGTCAACCACAACTCTGCAGTACATTTATGGTTTTGGTTCTTTGGTTCATGACTCATGTTTCCTGGGTCCTTTGATGAGCAAGACCTCACTAATCATAAAGCCACTTACTGAGGCAGAGATTAGGATCCTTTCTGTTCAAAAGGGAATACAAACAAAGGTTCTTGTAAAACTATCAGTGTATATTATTTTGTTGTCTATGCTCATACTGTATCCTGTTTACTCAAGAGGAATAATTCTGCACCTCTATGAGCCCTAGACCCACACAGCCAAATTAAAAAAAAATACCACTGACCTGCCCTCAGTTATCAGACATGCATTACACATAAGAGATATGAATCTTATGCCACAAAGATTGTTTCAAATCTATTCCATATGAAACGCATCATCTCTGACCCCCACTCCCAAAGAGAAAGATATGCTTTCGAAAGTATGCGGGATACAAGAAAAAAAAGAGCAGTGACATTTTTGTAAACTGTGTGTTTTGATTGTCAATGACTTCGAAAGCAGTTTATTTTTAAAACAAACATTCTCAAAATCTTTGATGGCATATTCATCAATCCATCTGCTTCACTGTAAACTCTTTGAAGTGCAGGTGGCTTGTAACATCACGCTACAGCAATTAATGAAGGTCTTAAATCTCTCTTGCTCTTTCACGCCCTTTTGAATGGTTAAAAAGGGTAATCATCTTGAATTTTCTATCCAAACAGTATTCACAGATATTTTCATATTTCTTTCCATAAATACATGCATTAAGTGTTTTAATACAAAGCCACTGAATGCAATCCAGCTACATCGTAGAATGGTCAGGATGACGGTTCAAAAATATAAAAAAAGAAAATGTACATGCTGCTTTATTCCAGAAATAAAAGTTGAATAAACAATTAAAAAAAAATTACCCTTACCATAACAGATAACTACAAGACTGGGTAAGTTCCTGAAAGAACCCTTATGTCTCACACTGTTCTATAATAAGTTATTGGATATGTGTTTGACTCCTCTCTCAGCTGGAATTAGACCTGCCTAATTCTTTCTTGCAGGCTTTATACAGCTAATGAGGATTCTCCAGCAGCTCAAATGACACATATTTCTTAAGGACCAAGTTCAGAGCTCTGTCACAGTGATGGTCCTAGAGGACAGCATCCCAAAAACTGAAACCTTTGTGGCTGTGCATATATGAGTGAGTAATTCTATGTATTCATCCTGACATTAATTGACCAGCCGGTTTGGGGTTTTTAAATACATGCTGGAGCATCCTATCACAATCAAAAGTAAATTTCATAACTCATAGGAGAGGCCAAGAATAACTGAAAGGTTTTAGAAGCTTCTGACTGCTTGCATTTCTGCTCTGTGTAGATTTAAGACAATTCAATGAGTAGCCCACAGTGAAACTATTGTCTTTGATTTGGTGGTGAGGAGGGGAAGGATGAAAAGAATAGCATCCCTGCATTCTTCCCACTGTCAATTCTACACTAACTCCTCTTTAAAAATAACTGGTAATCCCTGGGTGGCCTGGAGCAAAGCAGCAAATGGGAAAATGCCCTTTAGTGTGACAGTTGTGCAATCCAAACTCTAGACAGATGGACTTTAAGTGTCTAAATTACAAAGAATAAACCTGCTGTTCATGGTTGCCTCACAGTGTCAGTACATTTTAAATTTTTAAACTTTCTTTCACTGCTTTAGTCTTCTGGTTCTAGTGGTTTCCTAAACCTCTAGTGTTTCTTCAGCTACGACTAGACACAGAAGAGGACATCTGTGAACAAAAGTGCAGTGTCTAAACCCATCCTTGAACCAAACTGGAAAAACATAACTGACAAATACAGGGCACTGAAATCAGCACAGGTATTCCCAAATGCGGGCCAGGGTTTACAAGGCAATACTTCCACACTGACACTGAACCACAAGTGGAATTGAGTTAAATTTATAAACACTCAAGGAAGTTTTAGGAAGCTAGGCTGAATATAAACTCTTTACATTCTACAGTCCTTTCCTGCAACACAACGGGAGACAGACTCAAAACCTACAACCAAAGAGCGAAAAAGTGCCAAAGACAGTAAAATTTTGCAGTTTGAAAAACTGTGGTTCTATCTAAAGAAAATCTAATTTATAAAACTGAATCCCAGTATTAATTTCTTGCATAACCACAGCAATCTCTTTCTCATGCTTGTGGAATCTGATTTACAAATCAGTCAAGAATGAAGTACCAATGTTGTCAGTGTTGGAGTTATTGGATTAAGAATAAGTTAAGTAATTTAATCATAGTGCATCTCGATTTACAGGAAATGTGGGCATACATGTTATGGTTCCAGAGAACAGAGCCACATGCTAACCTTTGCTATGCACATATTATATGGTATTATAAGAATATGATGCAGTAAATGTTGGATCTCGTTAAATATAGTTGATTGAGCATATTAGTTATCTGGTTCATAAACTTACACTTAGTCATTCATAACCTGTTTGAACTCAATTTTTTTTTTAATTGCAGACTATTGCACATAATGAAGAAAAATTTGAAGGTAAAGCAAAGAAAACAAGACCAAGTATAAAGCAAACAAACTAAGACTACACTGCCAGTGTGATAATTTGTCACAGGTAGAGTGAGGGGAAAAAAAGAAAGAAAACAAGTCCAGAAAATAAACACTGTACAGATATACT
>VWYP01010340.1:22789-37661 GCA_013400435.1 Pycnonotus jocosus
TAGCATGGTAATTAAAATCTTCTGTTTTAACTCCACAATTCCCACATAAAATCAACACATGGAGAAAAGAGCAATTCTATGCAACACGATAGTCAGCTCATTTTGAATGCAAATTAAATCAGAAATACCCACAGAGAAGTTTATTCTTCTGAGATTTCCAACTTAATATCAAAACAAAATGGTTATGGATATGTGCTTAGGTAAGCAAACAGACTTGGAAACTGATGACTGAGTATCTTGAAACTTTTTTTGTTTGGTAAATTAAAAAGGATTATTTTTAAGGGCAGCAAGCGAATTGTCAACAATGAAACAACTTATCTGAATCACATAACTAAACACAAACTGCAGAGCCATTCTTAATAGAGGGATTTAGAAATTTTTAATCTTTCAGTAAACATGGCCTATCAAGTGCTTACACAGAGAAGCAGAGGGTAGAGATTCCATACTCTTAATTCTTATATGAGGCTTTTTTCCCCTGTCTGAAAAACTGGCAGGTGAATTTGTCTGTGCCTCAGTTTATCTATACGGGAAAGGGAATTTGTAACAAACCTGGCTATGCACTCCTTTGTTCGTTCCAAGAGAGAACACACACAGCCAGCATCATTTCACCACCTTAGAGCCAAACTTACACAGCTTCCTCAAGGTCACTTAAAGCAAAATATCCAGGATGGCCCCATCTTCTATCAGCCAAGTCATAAGGCAAACAACACCACCAGCAAGGGAATGTTCTTTCTCATTTTATTGTGAGGTTGGATGTTGCCTCTAGCTATGACTTTCAAATCATTTTACAGGTCACTCTTTTGAGATCTTGAAAATTCAGCACAATAAAAATAATTGCAGAGCTACAACTGAAATCTTCACGTCTTTTCCCAAAGCACAGATCATCTGGATACCAACCCAACAGAAACACTAAGCTGTTCTCCTAATTTTCTTTTCATCATTTCTACACATTAGCAAAGACAATGCCTCTTGCTCTTTGTTATCATAACACTTTAATCCTCTGAAGAAAAATTCATAATATTCTGGAGGAGGCAAAACCCCAACTCCTATCAACAGTTGTTCTTCCTTTCTTCTCCCCATCCTCAGAACTTATTTAAAACTATTTATATGATGGCCTAACTTGACAATACAGAACAGTTTGCAGAAATGGAACATTTTCACTCAGAATGAAAGCATAGTTACCTACTCCCTCTCCTGTATCAGTGTTATAATTAATCAAAAAAAGAAAGAAAGAAAGAAAAAAAAAGAGACTAAAAATTAAATGCTCCCTTAAGGTATCTGCAAGGGAATGTTTGAGCTCATTAAATGAGCAAAAACAAAACTAAAAAAAATAATAATAAAAAAAACCTAAAGCCCAGAACTATATACTTAGAAAGGTCATAGAAAATAATACTGTAGCATTGCATTGCATTAGCTAATAAAGGCATTCAGAAGGCAAAAGAGGTGCCTCCCCAAACCTGTGTAGAAGATTGCATGAATATATTCATTCTATGAAGAATCAATGAGAAAACTCTACTGGGAAAGTAATGGAGAAAACCACATTTTTTCTCTAACTTTATCCTATTTCCTGAGCTTCTACTACTTGATATAGAAACCAAGCATATCCCTGAAACAGCTTCTGACATGTAGCTAATGAATTCACTACTCTGCCTTCCTATTGTATTGGTTTCCATTACTTATTAAAGCCATCAGATTTTCATGGGAACACTAAAACCAGACCAAGAAAAAACTGGAAGATAATGGGTGGATTTCTGGGGTGAACACAGTGTCTAAGAAAAGCCTAAGTCAAGCAGTGATTTAATCATGGAGTGTTGCTTTGTTTGCTTTACACAGCTCTGCTGTTCCCTTAGTTCTTCAGCTGCTTCTTATACTCTTCTGGGTAATGCCTGACACATTAATTTCTGTCTAGGGATAAGGCTCTGTTTTGAAACTGCTACACAAACAAATACACAGAGGACTCTTCTTTTATGTTTCACCCAAGCAAAATATACTGGGAAGTGACTTAATCCTGAAGGAAAACAAACTTTTCCATGTTTATACTGTCACAAGCACCACAGCATTGATGAGGACAGCAGTAGGGGGTTCATGTGCTATCAGTATTTTAACAAAAAAGCAAGTTGCAGTGCAAGTTAAAGAATATGCAACAAGAAATAACAACTTTGCAGAACCTGCTCAGTCCCCCTGAGCTTCCTCTATTCCACTGAGATGGCTCTGGCTGTTGCCAATAAAATTGAGGATTAAAATCTCTGCTCTGATCAGCAAAAAGGGGATTCTGAAATCAGAGAAAATGATGATGATGGGTCTCGGTCATATCCTTCTTGAAATAAATGGCAAGGAGTATCAGGCTGTGTGCACTGAATTAAAATAAAGCTTAAATACAAAAGTATTAACACAATCAACCCTAGTGCCCTAGCAGTGGCCACATTAGTGTCACCCCATTAAGTGCACTTAATAGCTCATGAGTCAGCAAATACAGCACAGGTGATGGCCCTGGTAATTTGTCCATAAATGTGAAGATGTCTTTTCATGAAGAAACCATGGGGTATCATTACTGCAGTTAGAATGACCCCAAACAATCCTCACCCTCTTTCAGTAAAGGAAATAAATACTTGGCTTTTTCCTAGCTTACTTTACCAGTTCTCATTTTCATTATGTGTATCTCAAGTGCACTAAATTGTGTACTAAATTTCACGGAGGGAGAGAAAATACAATACGATAAAGTGCTTCATGTTATAATGGTAAAATACTCTGATTTATTTGGTATTACTTAGCTATTCTGCCTGTATCATAAACAAAGATTATGGTATAATAAATTAATCTTGAAGGAAGTAGCTGAAATTTACTATTAGTGTCTTTAGAGCCTTCGGCCACAATGAAAATGCATCTGAAATATATAGAGACCTAAACTGTCCTTTTTTTGTTATTTATGTGTGTCAACTTTCTCTTCAACACCAATTCAATTACTGTGTCTTCAAGATAAAAGCTTACCATGAATAAACTATAATGGGAAATGAAGAACAACAAAAATAAATCATAATTCTGCAAGACTGAGATCTTTTTACTATTCTTGGTTTACCAGTTTTACTAAGAAAACCAGTTTTGTACACTAGATTTCTACTCTGAATGAAAAATTCCCTTAAAACAAAAGGGTCTGGTGCAGCTTTTGATTTTATGATCTGTCTTCTACAGCTCCAAAATCTGTTCACATAGTCCCTTTCCCTTAAAACTCATAAAATTTGATGATAGCTACACCAGCTTTTAGACAGTATGATTTAGACACTGATGATGGCATCAATGAAATAACTCTAAATCTAAAACCAGAAAACTGAAATTCCCTTATCTGATTTTTTTCCCTTTTATTCAGCTGATCTGATTGTAAAAGTGGTTTAAGCCACAGGACAGAGCAGGTTGACCTATTCTCGTTTACCTTCTCCAAAGATAAATAAACCCCAGCAAAGCATATAACTCTTAAGTGAAGCTTTATTATATCAGGCAACAACAAACTTTTACTTCTATCAGACTGTGTTTCAGGATATTCCTAGCAATAAGCTTAATTTCTAGATCTACACTTTGCTATGTCATAATCACATGGGGACTTTTTCGCTCATTAGTATGTCTGCTGAGGCGATGAGAAGCAGACATCAAACTTCACCAATCAAGGTAACAAGACTTGATAAAACNAGCAGGTTGACCTATTCTCGTTTACCTTCTCCAAAGATAAATAAACCCCAGCAAAGCATATAACTCTTAAGTGAAGCTTTATTATATCAGGCAACAACAAACTTTTACTTCTATCAGACTGTGTTTCAGGATATTCCTAGCAATAAGCTTAATTTCTAGATCTACACTTTGCTATGTCATAATCACATGGGGACTTTTTCGCTCATTAGTATGTCTGCTGAGGCGATGAGAAGCAGACATCAAACTTCACCAATCAAGGTAACAAGACTTGATAAAATTCACAATAAAAACTGAGGTTATCCTAAGAACAACAAATTGCTCAGGATATACTGGGGCATAAGTAAGAAGAGAATTCAAAATTTCCAGTGCCACTTTGGTGCAAACTACTTTCTTTTTTTATTATTCTTTTTTTTCTTTTATTTTTCTTTTTATTTTGTGCTCCTCAGACCAAGTGGCACAATCCCAGGCTGTGGTCCAAATGACTGGTGTGTAGCAATTCAAATGCTGCATGTGACACCCAAGCTGGAAAAGTGGGGCAGTAGCTACTGAAAACTGCACCACCTTAAACTGGAATTTGGTTCATCTTTTCTGTTCCCTTAATTTACGTTCACCTGGGAAGAGTATGCAATAAACATATCTAGTCTAACTAAAGCTTCTAAAAATAAAAATAATAAAGAAATAATAATTATTTTCAACCAGTTATTTTCAACCAGAAAACTGAGCAGTTGCTAGAACTGTGGTTGACAGAAAAGATAATCTGTTAGTGCCTCTCCAAACCCCAGACTCATCAAGGACAGCACATTTCACTGCGTGCAGCACGGCAGTGATAATATCCAAACTGACACCTGGAACTCACGAGGGTAATGGCTTTCAGCGGTGTGCCTGCTCACTAACACAATTTCTTCCAGGCAGCTTTCTACAGCTTCTTTTATGATCAGTGGGAACAAATGTCTTTCTCTACCTCCTAATATTTCACATCAGCCAGTTCCAGACTTTTGTTGACACTCACATTTTTCAGAAATACTACTGTAATATGATAGGCGATCAATCTGCACGATAGCAGAACACTTCCCTGCAGCTTTGTCAGTTTGTTTTAGCTGTAAAGCATTAAATAATTTCTTTATATTGTTCTGCTTTTCTCTTTCGAATGGGGTCTGTCTGATTTGAGTGGGGACACTCAGGAAACAAAGCCCACTCAATCTGAACCTAAGTGGTCACTACAGAAACAGACCTGAGTGCAATATAGAATCACACCTGGGAGAATGGAGTTGAAATGCTGATAAAATTCTGACTGAAGCTCAATAAAATGCACATTAAATTATAGGCTGGCACAACTCATTCAGAACATATACTGAAACCCATATACAGCCCTTACATGGGAACTAATGCATGAATGATATTTTAAAAATGAGGTTTTCAACTGCTTCGGGTATTCTAGGCAATGGTAAAGACCTCTGCCCTTGTAAATCCCACTGCCATCAATGTTTTCAATATCATCACTTTAATTGTGAAATAATAACCTCAGGAGGGAATGCTTATCACTGGCTTCTGGTTACATGGAACACTTCAAGCCTGAAGACTTGTAATAAAATGATGGTGCAGAGGCTACAGCACAGAAATAGGATCCACATGAATAAAACTGGCAAGCCTACGGGCCTTAACACACGTGACTGAAAACAACAATGTGCGTGATTAATGCGCATGATTTGTGCTGAAATAACCTCGTTCTCTGACTACATCACATCACAAAGTGCTAAGGAAGCAGTTCTAGGAGAAGTCATGAATTTGTTCATTTGCATCAGCTTGCCATGAGCTCCCTTTTTTTCATACCATAATAACTAGCTCAGAATCACTGAAGAACTCCAAATTGCTCTGGTATCTTTTCCATTTTCTCCCTCCAGATAATGTGCACGAAACAAAAGCACCACCTATACACAGATTCTGAACTACAAAACAATGACCACCTTAATGAACTCCAGGTTTTATATATTTTCTAAGGATACAAGTATATAATAACTGAGCGCTGTCACACTTCTTATTCACACAAAATCCTATTACCAGTAAGTTTTGCCAGAATAAACTTGGGAGAATCATTACAAGTTTCTTGCACTAAACTATGATACAGAGCTACACCACAGTAAAAGAAATTTCTAAAAATAGTGTCAAATGCCTCAGCTCTCTCTAGAAAAATACACCCTTGTAGCCAAACTTTTGTCCAGCTAAGCCACCACCTGATACCACTTTGTGGAGAAAGTGGAATAGTCATTATTTACCTGGAATGGTTTTCTTCCTCAGATTTTTTTAATCTAATGAAAAATTTCAGTCTTGCCAATTTCAAGTCACCTTTTTCAAGCTGAATCCCTGTATCTACACTAACTGGGTTAATTATCTAATTAACAGGTGTTTGGGGTTAATATTTTTAAGACTTGTATCAGTACTTGTCTCACACAGACTTTACCATTGTTTCTTGCTTTGTGTAGCTTGCTCAGCTTCTTATATAGAAATAGTTTAATGGCAATAAGTGGCTGTCTTACAGGGCTGCTTTGCTGCACAGGAGCCTACAGCTCCTACTGCAACCACCAATGCAGAATCCCATGCCAGCCCAGCTGAGGAGCAATTGCAGCACTGTACCCTTTAAGGAGAGTGCATGAAATGAATTGCAGCTGTAATTTTACTGCACATGACTACATTAATGAACACATACAGGGGTTTCTATGAGAGAAAACTGTCGATCCATTTTACAAGATTATGGAGAGATTTCCAACAAGGATAACTGTCTGCCAAACCTCTGTGCAACTGAAGTCATGCCTAGCTCACGGAGAACTTGCTGTGAATCCTGTTAGAATACAAGAAGAGTAGCAGACAAAGGAAGACATTAGGTACAAGAGGTACTTTACTGTGTTTCATTTGTAATATTTGAAAAATACAACAGTAATTCTTACAACCCACACAGCTCTCAATAACGTCACATGCACATTAAAGTTAGAGAATGCTCCAAGTGAATTTGGTTTATGCACACCATGACAAGCCTGCAGGTGGTCCTGTTTTGTGACATCCTGGTCCCTGATAACTAGGCTAGGTCATGTATTATTTATTTCGGTGAGTGTGAAAAATGCAATGCAAAATGATGGGCTCCTTTGTATGTAAAGGGTTAAGTTATGGCCTTCGTGAGCCATTAGTTGGAGATTTATTGGGGGAGTTAGGAAGTCTATAGTTCAATATGTGGTGATTGAACAAGGACCATAGGTGCAGAGACAGAGAGAGGAAAAGAACTCAGTCAAATGATGCCTCTGGGGCTTTGCAACATATGGCCCATCAGTCAAGGGTCAAGCCCCCTCACAAATTGCATGCACTTTACATAGCCATCTGCATCAATAAATTACTAGGCTTCTGAAGCACAAGCACTAATGCATGAGCTGAAGGGACCACTCAATTTACAAAGAAATTATTATTATTATTATTATTATTATTATTCACTTTATCCATGTACACTGGCCTAGCCCTTCCCACAATGGGATTCTGTTACAGACAGATGTACTAACAAGATGTACTAACAAACACCTCAGCTTGTTCTGCCTTATAAGCCTTATTTGCTTCCCAAGCATATGCAATCTCTACCAGGATGAGACACAGCCAGTTATAAGGTGAAAATATGTGAGTTTCAGAAGTGGGCTGTAACAGTCCTATTTTTGTGTGTGCATTTATACAAATGCCCAATCCTGTATTGTCAGCTAATGATGTTGACACTGTTGCAGATTCCACCTTTCACACTTCCACTCATATCACAGCCCAACTTTGGATCTGCTAACATATCTAAAGAATGGAATGACAACACCTACATTGACAGACTTTTAAGTGTCATCAGCTGTACAAAAGAGCTTATTTTGAATCCAAAATTATCCCCTTGCTGCTGATAGGCCACTTCCTCAACTACCTAGAGGTCAAAGGTAATTAAGAGTAACTATCTAACAGGCTTGTATACCTCATCCCTAAGCTAGACTGTTTAAAATCAGTGTTACACTTCCTCAGGTTTACTAATTTGTTTCAGTTTTTATTAATCTTATTGGATAAAATTTTAACATGCTGTTGCATTTTTAATTTTTCAGGTGATTTTCTTTCCTATGAGTATCAAGAGAGATGGATAGCATCACTGAACAGAGAGGTATTAACTTTCACAACTTTTATCTAACCACATTAGATAAGTAAAGCTTTTAATAACCCTTGGTTGGTCAACTTCATGTAATTTCTATTTTCATCCAGATTCTCCCAAGCAGCTTTCTACAGGACAAAACATTCTCCATGATACCTGGTATTAATGACCACACTGTACCAAGAAGAATGCTAAAGACTGGATGAACCTAGAAAAAACTTGTGAGCAGTTTGAGACTGTATTAAACCAACACTAATAATAAGCAATATACTTAATTTTCCTACAGCATACTCCTTAATTTAAAAGAAAATCAAATTACTTCATTACATTAACCAAATAAAGTAGAAAAAGAAACACTTTATAACATAATTACTCAAAAGCCACACTTTCAAAAGTTGTCTTGCTGCAAGCATTTTTCTCTGTCTTTTCTTTGCTAGAGTCTCTGTCTTGGATGCAGAAGACAATGAAAAGGTTAAGTTCACTATCCTCATGCAGTGGTTTTCAGCATTCTTTAAATTTATGGACATCTAACTTTTCCCTGTGAAATGTACCTGCAGACCTCTCCTTCACCAAACATACAACTGAAAACAAATTTAACTTTCTTAGCTTACCTAAAACAGTCATGTGGACACTGGTTAGACACTGCTCTTCCATACAAAGTCTTCGAAAAAAAACAAGCAGTATCATTTTAATGTTCATTTTAACTGCAGAAGTGTGGTAGTGTCCCACATCATTAAAAAAAGGAAGGCATTTATTTAACCTGCCCTAGCTAAAGCAGCTAAATTCAAATGTGAATTGACATAGGCAATTTTTAATATTTTTAATAAATAGTATTTTTAAACGGAAATGAACTTCACCTCCANGTGTCCCACATCATTAAAAAAAGGAAGGCATTTATTTAACCTGCCCTAGCTAAAGCAGCTAAATTCAAATGTGAATTGACATAGGCAATTTTTAATATTTTTAATAAATAGTATTTTTAAACGGAAATGAACTTCACCTCCACCAGCAAGGTGACAATGAGGAGCCAGAAGACAGACTTTTATACCTTTTATTGCCTTCAAGGCTTATTTTTTTTCAGTGGGAGGCTTGGCATGTTGAAGTTGTTGCTAATGTCTTTCAAGGTCCCATTATAAAACCATAGAGAACCTGGGCCAATGACTCCAAATAAGAGAGAAGCGATGTGATGAGTGAGCACCTCAAGCATCTGGGTATGTAAGCCTCCTGTTAGGATTATGGATGTAAATTCTAATTTCTTACTGGCCCTGTCTATAGATAGAGATATATAGAAGCAATGCACAGAAAATGCTCTCTGGATGATATTACCTCCTCCACAGGGTCTCCTCTTTAAGACCTGAACACAGGTACTCTGCAAGGCTGAAGCAGACATGAAAAGGTCATGTTTTTTGCTGTCATTCCTACTCATGCAAGACTTGTTTCCACAGCAGAGCTGCTCTGTGCATTACAAATGTTTGTGAACGTACCTGTAAAAGGTGTTCAATGACATAATATTTTTGCCAGCTAAAGACATATTGTACAAAATTGAGGCAGTGAACACTACCACATGGGGCAGCCTCACAGCATTATATTTCAGTAGGGCTGAGTCAAATCCAGTCAGACAAACAGTATTTTACTGAACACCAGCAAACTCTTTGCAAATCTTACTCATACAGAAGATGAAGTCTGAAATGTGTTCTTTGGCATCACAGCAACATAAAGGAGCTGCTACACTTTATAGGGTTTCCTACAGATGAGGTAACGTGTACCTTTTACTTATTACTTTTTTTTCTGTATGTGTGGTTGCCAAGTTCCAAAAGGAAGCACTTCCAAGATTTCACTTAAGATTCATTGCTGTAGAGACTAAAACAAGTCTGATGATCCAGTTCCCTTTACTGATTATTTGAGAACAGGTTTGAGATAGTTTTCTTTTCTCTTCAGTCAAAGGATCCTTTTGAAAAAGACACACCTTCAGAGTGTGTCTAAGTTTTTTAAAAAATCTTTCAACATCTAAAACACGAAAATTTGAGGAAAAATCTTAGTCATTAGGACTTAGGTGCCTTTTTATATGTCAGACTTCCCAGTTCTTCACACAGGAAATTATAAAATAATTCCAGCGTAGAGAAGGGAGACAGCAAAAGAAGCCTGTCCACAGTAGCTTCCTAAAACATGACCCAGACAGACTTTGTCTAAGGATGGGAAAGTAACTCAGCTTACAGCCTTTGCTGTCTCTTTTGAACATGAAGATGACTTCAGATATTTTAATTGTGCTCTCAGACCGTCAATAGGATTTGAACCCAATTTTTGGCTCAACTCACACTTCAAAAAATACGTACAGAAGTTTTTGGCTGAAGTATTTCCTCACGCTTTACTGTGGTTCATGCAGGATTACCAGTTTCTTCCTTAGTCTAGCCTGTTTTCACATCCTCTTACATAATGAGCAAGCCCTGGCTTCAGAGGATGATCTTGAATGCTGTGCTGAATTACTATATGAGAAGGAACGGAACAGAACGGAAATAAGCAGAGAAAAGGGGGGAAAAAACAAACAAATAAACAAGCAAATCTCTAAAGAGTGATTGAGAAAATAAAAATAAGTTGACCATCCAGAAAGCATAAAGTTGCTGTGCTCCTTTGTAATTTTTGCTTCCCCGTGGCAGGAGAGGGCTGTCTGGGTCCAGCTCCCAGCTGTCCACATCCCAACCCCACCAGGACAGCTGCCGCTAATTGGCACCCCCGGCACCACTTGTGGATTGAATGTCGTGTCGAGTTTTCCGAATGGAGTGACCTCTTGCTCACCCCGAGGAAGTGTCCTGCAGGTCAGGCTGGTGGCAGCCTGGGGACAGCCCTGCTGGGACTCCCTGTCCCCACAAAGCTCGGCCGCCTTTGTCCGCCTCCGTGCCAGCCTGGATTCCGCCCTCCTGTCACTGAGCCTGGGGCAGGGTCCAAGCACGACCCGGGATCTACCCACGGCCAGCTCTGGGATTGTTTTACAGGGCAGCAGAAAGTTTCCAAGAGGGCCTGGGTCTGCACAGCTAGCCAACACATAACTTTGTGTTAACTCATGTTACACAGGCAGCTTTCCAGTGCTCTAAAAGAAATCCCTCCTCTGAGATGAGTCTTCAATCACTTCTAATTGTCAAATTGGTCCAACCCTCCCAATTATGTATTTTCTTGACAGAGTACACTTGCACTATAACACTGAATTTTTGGGCATTTTTCAATTCCATGTCACAGAAGCCTGTTTAATTTTGAAGCAGTTTATGTACATTAAAACTACATCTCCCAACACAGTAGGGGGAAAAAACAGAAAGCAGTTAAATCTACAGGAAATCCCCCATAACTTTGTTGTTTGTTCTTGGTGGTTTTTTTCAAGAATCTTACTCATGAAAAAACTGATGTGTATTTCTTTTTATCACATTAGAAGAAAGTATTTATACATTACTTAACTTTTCACTAACAATCCTGTACACCTTTATTCTTCTGACCCAACACTAAGGAAACACTTCCACCTGCTCTGGGAAAAGCTTCAGAGGTACTATCAAATCATAAAGAGATAAAATAATACAATTATGTGAAGTGCTTTGAGACAAGAAGATAGTAACTTTATTTCTGACCTATAAATGATCTTCAGAGCAAAAAATCTAGAGCAGACCATGTTTATGTAATATTTAACATACCCAGTGGCATTCCCAAATTTCAAGACCAACTGTTCTTTTTCTTTCAAATGAAGCACAAATGGAGTTAAATCACTCTCACTTAAGTGATTCAACTCAAAAGCATCAAGGATGAGAAGAGACTGTCTGAAACGGTTTGGCCCAGCAAGCATCCCATGGGCTGCTCCCCTGTCCACCAAAGCCAGAAGTGAAGACAGCTAAGATGCAAAAAAAGAAAATGTCTAGATTGCACAGCTGGAAAAATGTGTTCCTGACACCTGCACCTGGATTCTGCAGCCACCACCAGCTGTTATTCCACATGTGGCCATAAGTGCTGGCTTTGGAAGGTCAGAGGCAGAGGTCAAACAAGAGTCTCTTTGGCATTCAAAAGAGTGAGCCAAAGGTAAACACAAAATATCAGATTTCCATGAATAGAGTGCTGTCCAGTTTATTAACATCAGAGACATCCATCCACCTACCACTCACTTGCAAACCCAGGATCCTGTTTTTGCAGGGTAAGACTCTTCATTTCTAAGAGCAAATACCATTAGAAAACAAAAACAAAACAAAAAAAACCCAAAAAACAAACAAAAAAAACAACAACAAAAAAACCCAAAACACAAAAGAAAACAAATACCTATCGTTTTCTATGTGCTTTCAAAGCAGAGTCTTAGCCTTTAGCTTTTTTAATAAATGACAATAGTATCCTAGTTTTGCCTGCCAATACCTAGGCTCTGCTAGCAAGCAGGCTAGTGATCCCTTTTCAGTTTGAAATGTACACTTTTTTCTCAAATATTGTGACTTTCATCTATATCATAAAGGAAAATGTATGGCAGAAATCAAATTCCACACATGACACGACTGAAGAGGCGGCAGCCACACCCTAGAGCTGCTTAACAGCAGAACTCTGGCATGAAAAGACAAAGGAGAATAAAACAAAGACTCAGTCTTTTTGATGTGATCAAGCATCATTGGTTTTCATAGATAAAAACACAACATATCTATGTCTAAGTGTACATTTGTACTTGCTTGCACAACAGATAGCAGCAAATTTATCTTACAAAGTATCTGCAGACCTCAAGAGCTGTAAATTGAGCTCGTTCTTTCTACAGATGAAAAATACTTGGGCACTCTCAATGTTGAAGAGAAGATGAACACAAGTTTTGGTTATGAAACTGCAGAAATGAGAGAGGCAAGTAAACTTTCTTACACCAAAGAAGATGAGATCTCTTTTTATTTCTGGTGATTTATTATCCCTTTTAGGCTCTGAAATTTTGTAAAAACTCAGCGAAGCTCATTTCCTATTTTCCCTAGTTGAGTGGTGTGTTCACTTTTTGCTTACAAATTTAAGTAACATCAGGATACTATTACTTAAATATCATGACATTAAATATATTACATATTTGAGGCTTTTTTATTTAGATGTAAATCACTGTCATGCCAGAAAAAGCTGAAAATTGGCTTAACTAGAAGAAATTCCTCATTAGGTGTTGCAGAACACAGTACTTCAAAAACAACAGACTAGTTTTGGAATTCTGCTCAGGAGCATATGAATGCAACAGAACTTCACAAGACAGTGATTTCATATTGTGTATAGTACAGAAGAGACAAAACTTCTACTAAATTGTATACATGTGCCTCATATCTACAAGGTGTTCACCCTGATATATTTTAAAAAAGGTGTAACATCATGCTGACATTAAGTTAATAACACTACTCTTCTTCCTGAGTGCATCAGGATTTTAATGGAAGACTTTTTGAGGTGTTATGAAAATCTCTCTGTAATATTTTTATCCCTTAACTTCAGCCCTAATGTAGAAAATATGGTCGGAAGGTTTTGGAGCATCACTTGTTCATGGCAAAAAAAAGGGCCATGAACACATTAACATTAGGGGTTACACCCCTTTTATCAATCACAATTCTGAGTCCATGGAGTCTAATCTGGACACATTTCCTGTGGAGAGAACTGAGCAATGAGGTACCAATTCAACCTTAGCTTCCCTGGTGGTGTAAACACCAATTGGTCTGTCTTGTCAATTATTTGTCTTTTCAGGGCCTTTCCGTTTATTTCCTATCTACTTATTGAAGGGGAAAAAGTTGTGGTTTGATTGGTAGATCAATAAAGTTACACAACTGGAATTAAAAAAACAGAGGGAACCTTGGGGGGGGCAAAAAAAAAATAAAAAGGAGAAAAGGATTCATGTCACTAGAATCGTTATCCATTAAGAATTACATCTTTCAGCACGTAGAGAAAAGAAAACAAGCAAATTGTTGGCAGCAGTGTCTGATAAATGCATCTGGTTAGTCTGCCTGCTTCACCCAGAGAGACATCGCATTTTGGCGAGAACATTACATCTTTTACACAGCACTCTCAGCATCTAGAGCAGCCTTTATTTATTCAGTCCACTCTTTCTAGTACTACTGTGTAGCTTATTGTCTCTGCTAACAACCATCTATCCTTTTGCATCCTAAGGGGAAAAAGGAGGGAATCAAAAAGTACTTACTCACTGAAGACAAAGTGCTGCTTTTTGCATAAGCCAGCACACACGAGAGAGTTCTTTCTGCTGTGTCCAAACACAAACTAACATTCACCTAGATGCTTCCAAATCCAAATGGTCTGGATGCTTCATCCCACAAACTGTCATAAGTAGTCATGCCAAACTGTAAAGCCTACATAATTTCCTTGCTATTCTTATAAAATCTTGTTTCTTGTGCAATTCCTCTACTTCACACAAGTTTTTTCCAATGCAGCAGAGAGCTGCACAAGGAATTCCTCTGACCCTGCTGTCCATTTAAGAGCACTCTGTCCCTTCTGTAATTCCTTTACAATGGCATGATCACCTTTGGACTAAAGCAGGACTTTTTCTGCCTCTCTTCATGCATATTTGTACCCTCTGACACCATTATAATACCCTACCAAGTGAAGGATACAAAACTTGAGCAGCAGAGCTAACGGTTTGTTGATATTTTTTTTTTTTGCTGCAGAAACACCAGGTTTTAAGCTACTCACAAGATCTCTTTCAAAGTTCAAGATCATAAAAGATTCGTGGTTGAAAAGGGAAGGAAGCATCCTTCACTTCAACAGCTGAAAATGCTATTTTTTCAAATAGACACGGAAATATTCTGTGATATTCTGAATATCTGTTGATAGTCCTGGCCTGATGAAAACAGTTTTAAAGCCCTAATATATTTTATATGATTGCAACACCGCTGCTTCAACAATTAATATCATAAAACCATTAGTTCTTGCATTAACCTGCTGATGACCATGGAAGGATTTCTGCTAACTCAGACATGCTCTTTTCTGATCAAAGGAAAATGCATTCCATCCTTCTGTTTCTCTGGTTCTTTCTTCTCCTCAGAATCCCTGCTCTTTTGAAGATCTGGTCTC
>VWYP01010341.1:0-13300 GCA_013400435.1 Pycnonotus jocosus
TTTGTTGTTGCTCTTTGGTTTGTTTGGTTTTTTATGCCTGGGCACGGTAAAAAAAGAAGTTTCTGTCCTGTCGGTCATCACGTGTTAAAATGCAGTTTTTAGAGTTCTTCCTAAGCCTCTTTAAGAGTTTCAGTGCTATCAGCAGGTTTCCTCTGTGGTTTAGGAGACAAATCTCAACAAGGACTCTTGGTGCCAATCTATGAGGGATTTGCACAAGGCTGACACAAAGCAACTGCAAAAAAAAAAAAAAAATAATCAGAGTTTCCACAACAGGCATTTAGTATTTCCTTTTACCACCCCTTAGCACGTCTTCTTTCACCAGTAAATAGGAGTGTGTAAAAGCCTGTGTTTATGTCTTTAATCTGAATTCTTTGCCGTAGAAAGACAAACATTGGACAGCTGAAATGAAGGGAAATTAGCGCGTGCTGGGGCTGTTCTCAGCCGCAATTTGTTTTTCTCCTCCAGACAATTGCAGCCAACGCATCACAAAAACTTGTATATATATATAATTTCGTCTACAAAGTTGCTCATATCCCTAAAATAATTGGTGTTTACCGGCCAAGCTGATGGCTGCAGCCAAGATGTGAATTTAAACGCAGCTCAGCGGTTTTGAGTCGTGTTTGAGGAGACCCAAACAATGAAAAACCTGGTGAGGAGAGGAGAGAATGTTCCAGAACTCCAGTTCTCTTTTTTTTTTTTTTGAGGATAGGTTTGGTTGTTTCACCCAACAGAACCGGATTTTATATTTTTGGCTCATTATTTCCTACATCGTTGTGAAGGAATTCTTTAGGACGAAGAGGACTCTGCTGTCTTGGCCCCATTTTGCTGTGGTTTCCCTGAGAAAAAAAGGGCAATAATATTAAATTTCCACCTTCCAGCCTGCCTTCCTCATGCACTTTTCATCCAATTAGAGATATTACAGGATTGTGGGGTTTGATTGCAGGATGTGTCTCTGTATCAACATAACACGACACCACTCTGACAAAAACAAAAGCCGACAGAAATCGTATCCAGGATATGATAAAAATCAGGCCATTAAACCCAGAGTGCGACACAAAATCAACTCAACCCACTGCACAATTAGGGAACAAAAGGAGGTTGAAACCAGAGCTTAGCTCTGCTGAAAGAGCTTGCTCACCTTGTGGAACCTGAACCTTTCGTGTGAATTTCCAGACATGGAATCCCAGAATCACGATGGGAAAAGACCTCCGAGATCGCTGAGTTTGGCTTGGATGGAGCAGCACCACGTGGAGGGAACCCCTGTCAGGTTTTACAGCTAAAATCCTTCCAAAACCTCACTTGTTGATGTGTGACTGTTTTCCATCCAGGAGAACTACGTTTGGAAATGCAAAATTTTTTTTTTTCTATAATTTTGCAAGTTCCTTCACTATAAAATCACAGTCTCATACACTCAATCTGTTTTCCTCCCGCATTTCAATCCAAATTCCCCCAGGTGCTGAGTTTGCCATCTCACACAGCAGAGAGGGAAGAGGCGAGTGTCACCTCATTGATTATACAGTTGCAATTAATTCATTCATCTCATTAGCGAGCATACTTTTATCTTTGAAGCTTTTTCATCAGTTCTGGAAGTTCTTTTTTTGCTGATTTCCCTGTAGTGCTGCTGCTCGTGGTAAGAGAATCAAATGCCTTGTGATGAGATGTTTTAATACCACCTAACTGCTTGCTCTGGGATTAATGGTTAAGATTAAATCTCATTATGTTTATAGTTTCTTACCGGGTATTTTTTCTTGATTAAAGTATCAGTTATAATATAAAAAATAATAAAAAAAAGAAAGTTAGTTATGCAGAAGCATCAATATTTCAGTAATCAGCCGATATAAGTTTCTTTTGGTCATTTAGACATTTTGAAAATCTTCCCTGGACTCCTTAATCAAGTGAGATGAACTCTACAAGGGAGAAAAAAAAAGTAGAAAAAAGAGATCTGATTCTTTCCACCCAGTGAAATAATTTACACTGTAAAGAGGGTGTAAACTCTGTCCTTTTCAGATCCCTTTGGCTGAAACAAAGACAGAATAAAAGACTGCCCCGAGGGACCCACAAAGGGTCATAGAAGTCCAACTCCTGCCAGAAGTTTGGCTATAAATGTTGTTATCACATGGATAGAGTTTGATTGAATTATTTCTCTTAACTGGTGTGTTTTTCAGCATTTAATCCCCTAAAAGCACTGAAATGTTACTCAGGAATCACTTGTTACAGGACTTCAGGCAGATGCTAAAGATTCAAAGCTGATTTAAAATAGTTCAACTATTAAACCCTATTCTAAGGAAAAAAATATAATTCAGTGTAGACAGCACCCCCTGCTTCCATCCCAGCTTGGAGAGAATCACGAAAAGACTTTGAAAATGAGAATTTGTGGTCTATAAACTAAATCAGGCACAAGCCATAAGAAACACAGTCATAACAGATCCATAGAATCACAGAATTCCGGAGTGGTTTGGGTTGGAAGGGGCCTCAAAGCTCGTCTGGTTCCTCTGCCTTGGGCAGGGACAGCTCCCACTCTCCCAGGCTGCTCAAACATTGAGTCTTGGCAGAGTTTTTTCCACCCTGTGGGATCCTTGTTACAGACAGAGCACAAATTGATGTCAAAATTTTGCAGGCAAAAGCAGCCTATATGATTTTGGGGTGGTTTTTTTCCAAAAGAGAGTAGAATACTCCAAAGATGTGGAGTGAAGAACGCTAAAATTTAATACTGCTGCCCCAAAACCACGCAGGATGTGTTTTACCTCCAGGGTTAACCTGTAGAAGGGTGTTGGAGAGGCAGCTGCAAGTTGCAGAGCATCACCCAGCTCTGACAAAATTCATCTCAGAATTCGAGCAGTCACAGCCACTAAAGCTGTTAATGAGAGTTGCAGCAGCAAAACTCTCAAAACGCAGCTCAAAAGTAGTGGTGGATTAAGATAATCAAGATTTTTTTTTTGCCCTTTGGCCGTTTCTGCAGCTGAGTTATTTATGGACGTGCTGATTGCACTATTCAATGTCTGAAATATGTAAATGATCAAAAATCTCCCTGTTTACCCTTTACATGGAAGCAGAAAGAAATTCTGCCAGCCTCAAAGAGCCCAGGTGAAAAACAAAGGAGATTTTTTTTTTTTGAATGGTAGAGAATGAGATGTTTTGAGTGGAACTGAACACTGTACACGCTCTCAGGTACTGCCAGCACAAAGATATTTAGCCCAGGTGAAAAACAAAGGAGATTTTTTTTTTTTGAATGGTAGAGAATGAGATGTTTTGAGTGGAATTGAACACTCAGGTATTGCCAGCACAAAGATATTCAGCCCAGGTGTTTGTGCAATCACGGTGCATTATGCAAATCAGCAGCGAACAACGGGCATCCAACAGTTCTGCTTTCATTTTTGAATACTTTATTTTCCACTTTATTTTCAACGTAAAGGGTTATGGGATGATGATACCCTTGTAAGGAGACTTTCTGATGGGTTTTCAAATATCTCTTCATTTCTGCAGTTGTTGTATTGCTGGGTTTTGTAGGAGACAATTTAATGCACAGAAACATTTCTTGGATTTTTGAGCGCTGAGTTTGAGCCAAAAATGTTCTCCAGGCTCTTGCAGCGTTGGCATCGTGCCCCGAATGTGACTTGCAAACATGCAGCTGAAAACAATACAGATGCAAATGAGTGAAAAATCTTGTCATTCTAATTCCATAATTCTGTTATTTACTCAATTCAGCTGCTTGAGGTTCATTAAAAACACAACAGAAGTGCCTTTTTTTTTTCTTTTTTTTTTTTTCAAATGTGCGTTAATCCTAAAAAGTCTTCCAGGCATTTGGGAGCACCAGTTTTGATTTACTTTATGAAACCATCACAGGAAGCGTTACCTTGGTAAAAAGCTGTGAAGTGCAGGATCTGGGCTGCTTTAAACCATTTTCAAGTTGCTGATAAACCATATTGGGAATGTATTCCAGGGAAATGTTTGGCACAGCTGAGAGGAAATGGGAATGGCTGAGCTTGGTGTCAGGGCTCTGTCCAGCCTTTGAATGATTTGGGTGGGAAAGGACCTCGAAAATCAACTTTTCCCAAGCCCCCCTGCACCAGAACAGGCTGCTCAGTCCTCATAATAAATATTACCATGAGTATTTCCAACAATTTTCCATAAAGCTCCTTAAAACCTCTTATTTCCATTCTCAAGTGCAATTAAAAACCCGAGGAAGAGTGTCAGACGTAGCGTAATTGAAATGACTTCTCTTCAAATGAATGTTTTGTAGCGTTGGCCCAGTTGCCTTGTCAATCTGTGTTGCTTTGGTTTCCCCTGAGGCTCTGAAATTAAAATTGTCCCCAAGAAATTATTGCAACGAGTACAGGAAACATAACTCCTGAGAAGAAAATTCAGTGGTGCAAATAGAGACAATTTATCTACACAAACTGTAAATAAATTGGAGGCTGATACAGGTTTTGGAAACATACACACGGAAAAGATCAGCGAGCAGGATTTAGAGGCACAACCTCTTAAGGCTGATTTCCCAGAGATAAATATCTGAAATGAAATTAATTACCACTTAACGGGGGAGGAAAGGCCAATCAGTCATGTGTTTGGCCTCCAGAATCGAGCTCTAGACGAGGACAGTATATTCAGTGCTCATAATTCCCTCTGTTGCTGCAGCAACAGGGAAAGGGAAGTACCAGGGGGTGAAATTGGCTTCATTTGAGATAAGGAATGACAATTTGCAGCTCTTCGCTGCTCATTGGTGAATTTACTGAACAGGAATCCTCTGGCAGGGGAGAGGGAACTGCTTTATCTCCTGCAAGAAAAGGAACCTGGATTTATTATGTTCAACAGCCGGGTGGATTAACAGGAACATAAACTGTTGAGAGGTGTAACACTCACCTGCTCTCCCAGTTGTTGCTGTTCCTTGAATCCTCAACAAACTACAAAGCCGTGGCTTTGATGGGATGACAGGATAAGAATTAATGTTAATTATGATGTTACATCAATTAATGCATACAAAACCTAAAGTCCAGAGTTTTGGGATGCTCTTTATGTGGTTCTTGTCCTGATTTCTGCCTGAAATCCATCCTTTCTCACCTTCTCTTGCCCATTTCTTGTTGTGCCAATCTGGCTTTTCCTCAGTGCTTACTCTGCTGGTGTGTCCAGAGGGGAGAAACCATGTCCTGGGCACTATCTTTACTTCCCTTTGATTTTCTTCATTTTAACATTGCTTTCTCCTCATTTGAGCAGGAAAGGGGCCTGTTCATTAAACAGCCCAATAAACCAATTTACTAGAATTTTACACCTTTTGGATTGGGAGTTGTCCAGTTGTCACGACCATCGTGGAGCAACAATTAGAAATAAGGAATCACCGTTCCAGCCCTCTGCCCCAAACACGTGAAAACAAACAGCCCTGAAATAAATAACTCGTGATCAATAAACAGGATGTTTTATCCACAATGAAATAACATCAAGAGCTATTATTTTTAAGACTTTATCTACTTTGGTTATAAATTGAGGGTGACTTTCATCCTTTGTGTTAAGGACATCCTTCTGCTTCTAATCAGAAGCGAGTTATGAAGTCATCCTCTGAAAAATCAGGAGTAGCAGACTCGAAACACCAGAAATTCTTCCTCTGGACAGGGTTTTAGCTGAGTCTAAGCCATCACTGAATCATTCAGGCTCTGATACCTGAACTGAGTGCACAGCAATTTCCTGGACTATCTGTGCAACCAGTTGAACATTGGAGAGGAAAATGTGAGTGAGGAGGGAAAAGAGCTTTCCTTCTTTTCAAAAGAGTTTTTATGCCA
This sequence comes from Pycnonotus jocosus, assembly GCA_013400435.1. Taxonomy (NCBI): domain Eukaryota; kingdom Metazoa; phylum Chordata; class Aves; order Passeriformes; family Pycnonotidae; genus Pycnonotus; species Pycnonotus jocosus. The sequence continues at coordinate 5,772 of VWYP01010341.1, forward strand.
ATGTTCCCTTCCCAGGTGCACACAGGGCAGGGCTGTGGGATGAGATGGTTAAATTCTAGGGAATGCTATTGCCTCTATCTTTCTTATTATTGAAAAAAAAATGAAATAAACGATCAGGGAAATGATCATTTGAGATCAAATGATCTCGATGAAGAGAAAGGAGATTTCCAAACACAGCAGGAAACGACGCCACAGTTTTATTCTCTCCATGACTGTACCCATGTAGGAGGCTAAAAAATTCAGGTGTTTTGGATGGAGTGAGCAATTGTGCCATGTAGTGAAGAATTGTGTCCTTCAAGTGCTGAGCTGGTGGTTCTGAGATTTAAATCAACTTTTCCCCCACTAAGGGTGTCTGAAGGACATTTCAAAATCTTATTGCTCCAGTGGGTACCTGCATGTAACGCTCTTACAGTGCTTGCCTTAAAATGAATAACACTCGGGATTCAACTGGGATCCTTCTAGCTTGTTTGAGGAAAAAAAAAAATATTCCTATAAAAGGCTGCCTTAGTAATGCTGGAACCTGCAGTAATTATTTCCATTGTAATCTGGTAATTGTGTTTCCTCAGCACGTGGAGGGATTAACATCCTGTTAACAGGATTAATATTCCTGTTCCTTTTGTACTCTTTCCCCTACATCTAATACCTTCAGAACACTTTTGAAAGACAACATTTCGCAGGCCATAGTTAATCAAAGCACAGGCTGGAGAAAAAAGCAGAATAAGTGGGTTTATTTTTCTGCTGGACTTTTTCTGCATGTTTTGGGTATCACAAATAAAGGATTTGTGTCAAATGCAGGGCATAAATAAAGGAGTTAAAATGTAGAGACTGGCTGGTGCCTGGATCAAAAGCTGTGATTTTACCCTTCACACGAGCACATTGACAAATGTTTAAATACATTAAAAAGTGTGAAAGTGAGCCAGTGTAGCAAACCCCAGGTGCCAGAGAGCCCCAGATTCCAGCTGGTCAAACTTGACAATTCCAGGGATCCAGGGGCACCCACAGCTCCTCTGGGCACCCTCCCCTCCCAGGGAAGGATTTTTTCCCAAAATCCAAGTTGACCTTCCTGTTGTTTCCCCACAGCCCAGCACTAAGGGTGAGTGAGCAGCTTTTTTTCTTGTTTTGCCACATCTGTGCCTTTGGGTTGTTTGGGGGTTTTTTTCTGTGCCTCTTTTGTTTCTGGTTTCTACATTTTGCCCTTAATTTCTCAATTTCCTGACCAGATAACCTGGCTGGCACGAACACTTTCACGTGTCCTCATCAGTTTGTTCTCATCTTACTTGTCAGCCAGGTTTGTGTCCTTGTGTTTATGCCTTCCTGGTTTACTTATTTCCCTTTTTTTTTGCCTATAAAAGTGCCCTTGACCAGACACCCTTAAAGGAGCTACACCCCCTTCCAGACACCCTCACGAACCATTCTGTCGTGTTCCGTTTCACGTTGTTATGGAAACAACAGGAGTGTGAAACAGAACTTAGATACCAGTGCAGGGAAAAAAAAAAATTAAAAATCCTGTATTCATTACTGTGTGTATCTAGAATTCCATATGGAACATCCCTGACCCTGTCAAGGGACCTGGCAGTGAGGATTTGCTGCTGACTTTGGTCTCCACTGAAGCTCAGGATGCGTTCAGCAGTCAGGGGTGATTTTCAAAGTGCTGTGCCTGTGATCTCTTTGATCCCACTGCTGATCAATAAATGGACTTGTGCTTCTGTCGGCGCTGTGCTCCTGGGAGAAGCCTAAATTTGTAAAATAGCAGCAGTTTTCCGTTTAGGAGCCTTTGCTCATCCTTTGGAGCAGCGGCAGAACCTCGTGGAACTTCCATTTTCCAGCAGCTTCTGACACCACCTGGAGCAAGCAGCTTTTAGTGAGAACAGCTCTAATAAATAACTGGAGATGTGGCAAACCAGAGCCTCTGCTCAGCAGAGAGAGCTCTCAAGTTCTCTCAAGCTCTTATTCTCCCTTTCAGGGTTCAAGGCTGCGCTAGTTTGAAGGCAAACCAGGGGCAGACTCCAAGTCATAACTGCAATTTAACAGGAAAATTAAAACAAAAGCAAAAACACAGAAACACTGACAGAGTCAGGAGTGGCAGCAGTCCCATAAAATGCTGCAATCCTGTTGGAGTGATGGGTGTGGTTCTGTTGGAGTGGTGATCCTGTAGGATGGTCTGGTCTTCCTCTGAAATTCCCGTGGTTATTGAATTGCATGAGCAAGAGAATTGCTTTTATCCTGAAAAATATGAGGGTAAAGAAGCTGATCATCTGCTGCAGACGATGCAAGCTTCTCATTCTGAACACAGTCTGTCTGGATGTTCAGCAGATTTCATTTGGTTAAATTCATAATGACACAGAAAAGAAAAAGATCCTTTCAGCGCAGAGGAGCGGGAACTGACCACAGGAACTTCCTTTGTTCTGGTATCTTGGGCACTTTAGGATGTTAGAAGCAATTAATTGTTGTTGGCTAATTTAATCAAATGCACTGCTCTTAACAGATCTCAAGGGCCACTTAAATCATTTCAGGCTATGAACAGCCCAGCTAAGCAACCTCCACTCTGGAACTGAATAAAATACTTGCCTGAAAACAACAAGACTGTTTTATAAACCATTTGGTGTTCCTAGCTGGATAAAAATGCAAGTGAGATAACACTGCTTCAAGACTTATAAGCTCAGCAAAAATAAAATTTTAAAAAAAAAATCAATTCTTCCATTCCTGAAAAAAAAAAAAAATCTCCTGCCACACAGGTTTTTTTTTTTCCCCAATTACATTTGGACTAATACAAGAGNCACATGGGGTTTTTTTTTCCCAATTACATTTGGACTAATACAAGAGAAATATTCACAAAAACTTAATAATGGAAGAAGCCTTTTCCCTCCACAAAACCTTCTTAAAGAATTTTATTTTAGATCAGGTCATGGGGGGTGACATGTGGCAAACAGAGACACAAGGAAACTACAAGAATTGTTCCCTGCTTTTCCTGTGAAAGTGCATATTTTCAAAATCAGAGAAGGTCAAATCCTTTAAGAAGCGTGCTGCTTGGAAGAATTGTCATAGATGGTGACTGCAAAGCCTTAGATCAAAAAAATTGGTGACAGCCACGGAGGATGTGAAAGCTCAACCAAAAAAAAATCTTCATCTGTTTCAATTAAAGAAAAACATTTTGGCACCTCCCCCAGAAAGCAGAAATCTGCTGGAGGTTTTGCTTTCTGCCTTCTCAGGCCAAGCAGTTTTTTATTTAAAAAAGACACGACTTTGATTATATGTGCCTCAGACAGGCCTTGCTTTGTGTTTGATGTTGATAGAGGGTTTCCAGCATTACACCTGATGGATTTTCTACAAATAAATTCTGGAGGATTAGCCCTGCTTTATTGCGGATGTTTTCTGAAGCAAGCAGCAATCCAGAGATATGGCATTTATGCCATTACATCTCTGCATTTCTGCTGAAACCAACGGGGTTATTTTCTTACATGATTTGTTTTGACAGCAGAAAAACGTGTTTTAGAAGAGGGAAACCAATCAAAAAGGGCTCTCAACAGAGCACCTTCTTTATTTATTTGGTTATCTAGGACTTTTTGAATTTATTTATGAAGTTTATTAATGTAAATCCCTGTTTAACCGTGGATTCTGCCAGTGACATGCACAAGAGTCGTTTTGCACGTTGATTTTGGAAGCCTGATCCTGAAGGGACAGGAAAACTTGAATTGGAAACTTTGAGCACCCCCAGAACTCCTCATGGAGTTGAACTCCTCATCCAGGTCGAGTCAGTGCTTGAGTTTCCACCAAGAGCGGTGCAGAAACAAAAGGAACAAATTGACTCTCCAAGTGTTGTGATTTGTAACTTGAAAATTTCCCTCTGCAGGGGGATTTCTCACACTCATTGCCAGAAAAACAGCGAGATCTGACTTTCATAGAGGCTCTAAAATATGGAGTCCTCCTCCTCTTCTTGCTCACACCAATTCATCCCTCATTTTTGCATCCAGCACGATCTAAATTAACGCCATCAACGCATTCCAAGGAAATGTGAGGCTGTGGTTCCTCTCTCATGATTTTTATGTAAAAGCCCGTTGGTGTCTGTCCATGGTGACATTTTCCATGGTTTCTGAGCATGGATGTGTGCTGTTCCCTCTGAGTCAGCTCCAGGAAAAAGAAAGATCATCCTTCCTTTTAGGCTTTAACTCCTGAGGAGGAGTTTCCTGGAGCCACCCTGTGATCTTAGCTTTGTTCACACATTTAATTGCAATTATACCAACCCTTGTACTTTGGTAGCAGCCTTAATTGGGCAGCAGGAGCAGCAGTTGTAACAGGATTATTTCTCAGATCTCTACCAGGAGAGCTCTGCTGCTTCTCTCAGGAAGTTGGGCAGCGTGAGTAAGGGCCGTAAATGACTCCTGTGGAATTTTTAATAGCAATTTTTTATCAATTAGATCATTGATTCCAGCTTTTTTTTTGCTTTTTTGTGTTGTGAAACAAAGCCAACGGTCTTTGCTTCAAGTGTTGTTGAGTGGTGTTTTGTTAAAGCTGGAAAAGACCTTTCAGGCCATCAAGTCCAACCACCAGCCCACCACCACCACATTCCCACTCATCCATGTCCTCAAAGTGCCACATCCACAAGTTTTTTTGATGTTTTCAGGGCTGGTGACTCCCCCACTGCCTGGGCAGCTTATTCACTGTAACATCACTAATATCTCTTCTTTTTTTCCTAGTCACTGTTCTTTTATTTCAAGTGGTTATTGAGAGCCCAAAATCCGAAATATTTTCATTTCCTATGGCAATTTTGAGGAAAGAAAATATATTGATCAAAATGTACAGGAAGAAAAACTGTGCAAAGCTGCACACGAGGCAAATTCCTGGAGGAAGGTGGAAGAGGCAGCTCTCCCAAATCTTTGTGGTTAAATTGAATTTGGAGCGTGTCCCAGGTAGAAAACAGCGTTAGCCAGAGTGCTCCAGATGGAGATCATCCCGAGCCAACAGCTAACTGTATCAATGCTTTTCATTGACTTTGGGGCTGCAGAATGAAATGGCAGCAAAATGTCCAACATATGATTCCTTTTATTACTCCTGATGCCGTAAGTGACGCTTTGCCTGGACTGTCACCGCGCGGCAATTGTTATTCGCCGCCATCAGCACCGTTTCCACCTGTCAAACCATGAGTCTTGTTGATTAGTTTGATATTTTAGCAATAAAGTAATCTCTGCTACATGATTTAATCCATCCTCTCTTCTGTAGTTGCTGCCTCACTTAGGGGAAAAAAAAATAATGAACCAGCATGGAAATTGTTGAAGTTTTGAATCACAGTTAAAATTAAAATACTAATTTCTAGCGCTAGAGCCACCTACGGTGTGTATTATATTAATAAAAATTCTTCATTATAGCAGAAAAAAAATTACCAGGGGAGAAATCCAAAATGAATAACAGCTTGATGTGCAAACATTGAAGGATATGAGCTGTGTCAATGCACGTTGCTGTAAAGGCTCCTGGATTTCTCACAACTCCCTCAAATTTCCCTCAAAAGTCACGGTGCCATTTCACTCAGGATGATCCCAGGGGGCAGAGCTAGCAGGTAATTATTTTTGATAACTTTTTCTTTCCTACCCTCCAGCACTTTTTGTATGTACACTGAATGTGTTTAACACTTCATTATTCAGCAGCCGTTTACCTCACCTATAATTAGAAATGAGTGAGAAACACTGAGCAGATTTTTCAGAGGAGCTTTTCAAAAACACACACAAGCTGCTGTGAGATCCTTAACCCCAGCTGGAAAAAAAAATGAAGAAAACTAGAACATACAAGACAAGTAAAATCAAATCCTGACTGGCACCTTTTGTGTCTGCTCGAGCAGACACAATTTTGGAATTAGCGATATATTAAATTTTCATCCTCCTCGGAAAGAAGCAGGAAGCTGTGTGCTGAAAATGCTGACAAACCCCTTTCAGGGGCGCTGCCATGGGATGGGGATGTAATTAGGTGGCAGGGTAAGGCACAGAGTGTTGGTGTCAGTAATTCTGCCGTGATTTATGGTCTGCTGCAGGAGGGCACCACCAGGACAAGTGGCGCTGCTCGGAGGAGACGTTTCCCACTAAACCCTTCAAGGGAAATGTTGTAATCAGGTTTTACAGAGGACAAGATTTCCAAAGATGAAGGCAAATAATTCTCTGCTATAATCTAAAGGGTGTAGGCAGCTTGGTACCCTCTTTTTTTTTTTTTTTTTTTTTTTTTAACTTTGGGGAACNCGTGGAGTATCTACGGATTAAAACCCTCAGGGGTACAGGAACAGCACGGAATTAAAAAGGTTTGGTTTCATTTGAGGAGAGGCTGAGGGCACTCGGTTTGTTCAGGTGGAGAAATGGAAGCTGAGGTCAGACCTCAGTGAGGGCTGGTGGGCAGCAGAGGGGCAGCACCCAGGGAAGGGCTGGAGCTGTTCCAGGGCAGGGTCAGGCTGGATTTAGGGAAATGTTCTTCCCTAGAGGATGCTGGGCACTGCCCAGGCTCCCCAGGGAATGGGCACAACCCCAGAGCTCCAGGAGTGTTTGGACAAAGCTCCCAGGGTGGGACTGTTGGGATGTCAGTGCAGGGACAGGGCTTGGACTGCTGATCCTGGTGGATCCCTTCTCAGTCAGGATATTCAGTGATTCCATGATTTAGTCTCCAGTTGAAATGAGTGTTGGTAACCAAACCACCAAACAGGTAAACACAGTGAAAAGTGTCCACTGAGCTCAGACTGACTCTTTCCAGCTCCTTGTTGGGCAGAAGGCACCAAACAACCTAAAAACAAACAACCAAACCACCTCCCCTACCTTACCCTAACCCTACCCTAACCCTACCATACCCTACTGTACCCTTTCTCTCTTTCTCTCTTTCTCTCTTTCTCTCTTTCTCTCTTTCTCTCTTTCTCTCTCTCTTTCTTTTTTTCTTTCTTTCTTTCTTTCTTATCTTAAACCCAAATTGGCATTTACCTCTCCATGGGACATGTCCTGTTTNAAACCCAAATTGGCATTTACCCCTCCATGGAACATGTCCTGTTTTACTCTTTTTATCAGAACCCTGAGATTGCAGGAGAAGCTTTGAATTGGCTTTTCTTGACTAAATAATGATTCACACTAACCAGTTTCCCTCTTGATTTTCTGCCAGTTCGGGTGAAAATCGCACAACAAATCAGTAGCTAGCAACAAATTACATTCATCACTTAATTTGGGCGGCTTTGCTTGCATTCTGCCTCCCAGTCCATCTCCTGTGAAGCCATTTCAGACTCCCCAACAGCTCCAAACACACATGGCAGTTTGGGAAACCCTGCCAGATCAATAATTCATGGTTTCTCCTCTGCACCAGCCCATATGGGATGGAGCTCTGAGGGAACAGGACACAGAACACTCAGGGTTTTTTTGTCATTACAACAAGATTTGCGAGTCTCCTCCACCATATGGAGCCTCAGAGCTCCGAAATGGCGAGAGGGTTGTTTTATCAGCGGTACACAAAAATTCCACCTTTTATCCCGGAAAACACTGAGCCACGAGAGCTCTTCTGTGGCTCTGATTTTTACA
>VWYP01010343.1:0-36997 GCA_013400435.1 Pycnonotus jocosus
GCTCCCTGCCTGCTGGGGACATCAAGCCCCGGCATGCCCAGGGACATCCAGCTCTCTGCCTGCCCAAGGACATCCAGCTGTTTTCAGCTGCCAGCCTGTGAGGTTGCACTGTTTCCAGCTCCATACAGGGGCACCGAGATCAAACTGTCCTGGGTTTTGGGAGGTGAGGCCTCCAGGGTTCTTGGTACTGTTTTGTTGGTGGTGCTGTAGTTGTTGGTTTTTTTGTTTGCTTTGTTATACATACTAGTAAAGAACTGTTATTTCCTATTCCCATTATTCTGCCTGAGGAAAAGCCCCCTTTAATTTTTTTTTTACTGAATTATAATAATTTGGAGAGAGGGGATTTGAATTGTCCAGATACCTGTCTTTCAAACCAAGACACTCACTCTTGTGTGAGTGTCCCAGATAGGACAGAGATTTCAGTAGGGGCAGAGTTTCCTAAAACACAGTCAATGGAATTGTATATAAGAGAAACCAAAGCTTCCCTAAGCAGCATAATTAAATACCACTAGGCCTAATTCATTTTCTTGGAAGATGTCCCAGTTTAGTAGATTTTTTAATTAAGGATATCCTGATTACCTACTGAGGTGTCTGTAGGTGAGCATTCAAGTGACATTAAAAATAAAATAGTAGACATGAGAAATGTGTTTACTAGGCCCTGCCACTTTAGAAACATGGGATGGTTCAGCTGTCAATGAAAATTAAAGTAGGTACATGGTTTTCCAGATGGATCTCTGTTGGCAATTGCAGACAAAATAGGAATAATGATAACCATGAGGTCAAGCTACTCTTCACTTTCAAAAGTGTTTCCATATGAACTAATGAGAACTGCACCTGGTGGAACATAGCAAAATTGCACCTTCAAGGACAGAAAGGCTTGAAAAGACAGGCTGTTTTAATTTCAACAGTGTCGGCATTTTCAGTCCATTTTTGTCACAGATGCTCTTGTGAAGATCTGCTTGCTTTAAAAATGTGGAACAGTTAAAACCCAAATAATGTTGGGAAACTGGCTTGAGAGACTAAGCTAAAATCTAGCTTTACCAAACATAAATTAGCTTGGGTCACTTCATGTCCCTAAATTCCAGCCCATATGCTGATACCTTGGTGAGGCACAGGAATTTCTGCTCACACAGTTCTGCATCTATATTTAGAAGTACTTGGTGTGGCATTTTCTATAGAAGATGTAGGATGAAGCTTCCTGATATCAAAACACTAATTTTGAAATATTTTCTTTTGGGTTTACTATGTAGCTGTGCTACAACCTTTCTAAAGGCAAATGTGATATAGCTCTATACCCAAGAACACACTAATCCCACTTTGGGCTGCACATCCTAGGTACAATGTTTGACATGTGCTTCATAGACTTCTATATATTTTCTTTCCCATATAATCATCAAACTTTCAATAATATTACATCAACTGAAAACTGCAAGTAATTTAAAAAATGTTCCTATGCTTTTAGTCTTAGTAAAATACAGGAATACAACCACCAAGTTTCTGCTGGCCCAACCCATTCATTTTCACTTACTCTGAAATATGTTCTCATTTCAGTGTTTCTACTTCCCAAACACCAAATCTGAGAACCTGTAGGTCTTTGGTAGTGTCAGGTAGATGTGTGCTGAAAGCGTGAATAAAGACATATCTCACACAAAGATTACATAAAGCAGAAAGTGTCCCAAGGTGTCATGTGCAGGAGCCTGTACTATGCTACCAAAAGCTCTTTAGGATCATGGATGAGTGACTTTATTAAAATCCATCATGACTTTAATGTGCCTTGGTCTGGAGGAGCTCTCCAGTAATGAGAAGCTTTGCAAGACAAAAGGGAAGAGACTTACTCATGTTTTTAAGACAAGCTTCCAAGAAATTTTAGGCTACATTACAACCCTTCTGTGAGTGGGAGAAGGCACAGATCACACAGCTCAGTTAGGAAGGATATTGATATGCCATTTTCACATTTTCACAGCAGGCAATAATACCACCAATTATATCAGATATTACCATCATGGCTGAGACAAATTCAGCATTCTGAAACTTTCAGAACAATGCCCCCAAAGGGCACATGGCCATTCAGAGAGCCACAATACTGCTGGCTTCCAAAAAAGTCTGGCTCAAAGTCGGCATAAGATTCACCTTTAACAACTACAAAAGGCACAGCAACTCCATCCTCAAGGAACAGGCGGAAAAGAGTTAAAAAATAGGAAGAAACTGTAGAAAGTTATGAAGCATTTTATTCTTTAATGTATTTTCTCTCAACTGACACTAAGCAAACAGTAAAGACAAATGTAAAAACTCCGATTATGTTTGGAAGAAATCAAATCAGCCAACACTGCAAATTCTTACAAATGTCTGAGAGGCAGCAGGCTCCAACAGTACTGATCGATCACAGCACCATGAAGTGATAGAATGCCACTTCAGATCTACTGTGACTGATCTAGCCCCATTATCTGACCTGGCACCTGGCATTAGTGCACAACAGACAACACCAATCAGAACAGAGGAGCATCCCAGGTCAGGTATCTGAGGGATAACAGATTTGTACAGCAGGTCATGCATCTAGGAGATGACTTTTTAAAAAATAATAAAAAAATCAATCATTGCAAACAATAATGCTATGGAATAGAAACTATGTTCTTAGGTGGCTTAGCACCCTCTAAAAAAGGAATCAATGCTGGGTACTGTGCTTCACCACCTACTCACTAGGCAATACACACTAAGGCAGCAAGAATCATAAAGAAAACAGTTCCTGGGAATTTCTGCTTTGTCACCCCCAAGTCAGGTGCAGCCACACCCTCAACAGTCATGGGTAGCACCATCATTTGCATTGGTTGTCCCACTGTGGTTTATCTTTCTGACTAACCAGTAATTAGCTCTAATCCCTTGTTTTCACCTTGTTGTCGTGGTTTGATATTGGCCAAAAACCAGGCACTCATGAAAGTCATTTGCTTACCCTCTCCTGCTACAGTTGGAGAGAGGAGAGGAAAAAAAAAAAAACTAAAGGGCTCATGAGTTGAAATATGGAGTGGGAGAAAAAACACTCTAAAGGCAAAACAGTTTCAAATCTAAAGGTATAAGGTAAATTTACTATTAACAGAGTCAGAGGAGGATAATGAGAAGTGAAATAAACTTTTAAACCAACTTTTTTTCCCCAGCCCCTCCGTCTTTCTCATCAACAACGCAAGGAGACAGGGTGTGAGAGTTTTGGTCAGTTCCTAACTCAAGATCTTCTGTTGACTCAGGGAGAGGAGTTTTTCCTCTGCTCTGCCATAGGGTTCCTCCCACAGGCAAACAGTCATCCCCAAACTGTTGTTGCGTGCATCACTTGTCCACCCGCTCCAGCATGAGCACTTTTCCCAGGGACTGTGAGTGAATCTCTGCATCCCCTGTGGACTTCATGCATTACAGGGGGACAGTTTGTTTCACCACAGTCCTCACTACAGCTTGTAGAGGAATCTCGGCTCTGACACTTGGAGCACCTCACCTCTCCTTCTTTTCCACCAACTTTGGTGCCCCCGTGTTGTTTCGTTCATATGTGCTCACTTCCCCCTCTTGTCTGATTAGAGAAAACTGCTGCTTGTAGGTACCATGGTCCACACGTTCCACTAATTCAAAGATTCTTGCAAGGTCCCACAGTGCTGAGAAGTTGATCTCGTTGAGGTTCTGTGCTGGAACCTCGCCATGTGTCCCCTGCTGGCCACATGGCCCTGCCACCATTGCCAAGGCAGTGGTGGCTGCCGTGGCACTGGGGCTGTTTAACACCTCTCCTCACACAGGGCACCAGGAAAGAAAAGCTGCTGCCCCTGCCCTCCCACCCTCAGCATGGCTGGCTGGGGCTCACTGCAGGCTGTGCTGGCAGGGTGCTGGCCCTGGTGGTGTATCACTGCAGGCCATGCTGGGATCAGGAGGCTTCCTCATATTAAAACACTAATTTTGAAATATTTTCTTTTGGGTTTACTATGTAGCTGTGCTACAACCTTTCTAAAGGCAAATGTGATATAGCTCTATACCCAAGAACACACTAATCCCAATTTGGGCTGCACATCTTAGATACAATGTTTGACATTCTTCACAGACTCTCAGCCCAGGCTGCTGGACTCCCCACCCCAGTGGGAAAATCTGCATGTGTGCTGTTTTGATTTTTTTCTTAAATATGCCATAACAGAGGCATTACCAACTTCTCTGATTGGGCCAGCAGCATGTCCATCTTCAGAGCCATCACAGATTAGCTCTGTCAGACATGGTGAAAGCCTCTAGCATCTGCTCACAGAAGCTATGCCTGTGGCCCTGCCCTGCTACGAAAAGATCAGGCTGTGCCAAATCAACACACAGCTTGAAAATGGATGGAAGACAAAAAGAATTCTTTCCAGCCTTGAAGCATTGTTCTTGTTTCAGAATTTCCCCCTCCTGTGATAAGTGTCTGGCAACAGCCTGTGTTTGCCTTTCAGCAAACTTTCTGAACAGCAGAAAGGGCTGCTCTTGGAAGAGCTGATTTGCTTCTTTATTGTGTTTTGGATTTGTTTTTCAATTTGAAAGATAACAAGTAGTTAAGCAGAATGACATATTGCTGAAATCCTCTCCCTATAGTTTCTCTCTCAAGAGCAGACAGATATACAAAATAATTTAACAACCAAGGAAAACCACCTTCTGTAGCCACAGATTTATAATGAAATGATGTAATTTCTGGAATTCATGACTTCTGAATCTCATTTCCCTGTGAGCAGTAAAAAAATCCCAAATCTTGAATTTTCCTTCTGTATAAACGTGCCTTAAACATGACTTAAGGATGAAAACAAACCTGAATTTGAAACACCTGTACAGAAGACAGGGTGAATGGATCTTTCTTCTTCCATGCACAAATTAAACACTAAAAATATCTTGAAAATGGTAGTGAAGGATATGTTTCTGCCTGCCTAAACAAAACATTGCTAGAGAATCACTTGCTTTGAAGGCCAGCCTAACCATTAAAAACAACAACAACAACAACAAAAAAGAATTAAATTCTGGGACGTGGACAGGACCATAAGAACAGCTTATTTTACATGGAAGGGACAATAGCATCTTCATGCACTGCAACTTCTAACTTTGCATAGATTTGAATAAAAAAGTGGAAGAGAAGGTCATGGAATCTCTGAAAAAAGGAACTGAGCAGAGCTGTGGGCTTCTGTTTTTTTTCCTCTGGTACAGGAAACACTAAGAGGCGGATGGCAGGTCCCTATTTTCCAACCCTACTGTAACAAACAGACAGTCTTCTTATCCACAACCTTAGTTCCAGATACAGAGATATGTCCTTGGACAAGCCTTTCTCCTGTGCTCAGGTTGAATTTATCACTACAAATTTTCCTGGTGCCTTGGAAAGAAGCCCTTCCTGTAGCAAAGCCAGCAAGTTTTCCAAGGAGACAAGTCATCTCTCCGATCCTCAGTCCCAACCAAGCCCTATCTCCTCTCAAACCAGGAAAAACTCAGTTTTTCTAATCATCTGTCATCATAAATGCAATTAGCAGAGGGTGACAAAGCTTTGAATGCTTGTGCTTATTCTTTTTTTAAAATTCCTATTTTGAAACACAGGCAGACCCCAAACCTGCAGCCTTTATGAATGAACATGTTTATAAAAGACAGGTTTTCCCAGCTGTCAGGAGAAAGGCTGTTACTCTGGAGCACTGAGGGAAGATTTATTACTGGGGCAGAGATACTTATAAACAACAATCACAGACATCTAGGGGGTGCAGGCACATACACCCCTTACTGGTCTGGACCAATTGACACTCGGAGCGGAGCAGTTTAACAACACATTACATTGCTTGTGTTTCATTTTGTTCTTTCAGCACCTTAACAATTTGCAAAAATCACAACTCATTTGCTTCTTGTTAATTTCTGGGTGAAGCAGATGCACTAATCACTGGCACACTACATGTAAAGACCTCCTTCCCTGTCTGTGGTTGCTTGATCAGGGTTCAAGTGGCTGCTGCCAGAGCAGGGGCATCTCCAGCAGCAATTTCTTGCATAGGTGAAAGGCACAGGACTAAACTAAGGCATCAGAGTCCTAGGGAGACAATGACAAACAGCACCTTGAGAGAACAAAACCAAATGATAAAATAAAACAGCCATCAGAGATCAGGGCATGGAGCCAGGGCAATGTTTAAGCTCCAGCTTGTGGCTCTGACACCATTGAATCTGGGAGTAGAGAACGAGCCTTTGAGTTTTGTCTAAAAATACCAATAAAAGAAACTCACTCTAGTCTTGAAGTGTTCTGTGAGGCATCACATTACTGTTATGTAAAACTTGCTGAGATCTTTATCTGGCGGATGCTGTGTACAGTGAGTTCCAATTACTAATAGTATCATTAAAAATAATTAGCTGGAATAAAAATGCTGTTTGTTGGCAGACCGCTTGAATTGTCTGTAGCATCTTCCAGTGACTCCATATGAATTTTATGAAATTGTCTTTCCAGTAAATCTGCCTGTGTTAATTAGAGAGACTGAGAGAAGCTTCATTGTGGGAGCAGCACAGCAGTCTGACCCGTGGTGAATGCTCTCAACTACAGCCTGACGAACCTTGCCTCTGGTTTTTGACACCTCAGGCAAAACTAGAAAGAAAGAAAAAGTGTGAACTCTAATGCCTAATTAGGGACCCTTGATTGCATCTCTGCTAGGCCTGATACATGTTTGCAGAGCTGCAATGATGACTAAAGAGCAGTACATAATGGGGGGGAACGGAAGTGTGCTAATGGGGTTTGGAAAAATACATGCTAATGAACCCTTCAGAAGACAAATAGGAAATAAGGACAAGCATCTGCAACTGCAGTTGTGTCTTGCACATCACCCAGGAGCAGATCACAGATTTCCCAGCACGGCTTCTTCTTGGAAGCGTTCACCAGGACACATCTGGCTTTGGTTCTGGTCTTTACCCAGATGTGAAAAGGGACACGCTTTGTACTAGACTGAAGTTACCTGCCACCCCTGACCACATGCTTCCAAATCCTAACAGGTCAGACTTAGGAAAACTTAAATTGCCTCAAGTTACCTTGTAGGGAAAAAAAAAAATCATATGAACACATTTAAAAGTCTCTAAATACTTGGGTATATGAGGATATACTGTTAATTCCAGATTAGCAACAGTGCAGCAACCAGTGCAGATGCTTGAGTATAAATAAAAAAAGAAAACCCCAAACACTCTAAATTTTATTTCAAACACTCACTTGAAATTTACTGTTTCTGAAAGTTAGTTTTCAAATTATGCTATGACCTATGGCCCTACTGTGGAAAGAATTAATTTGGGGAAAAAATAAGAAGAGGGGAAAAAAAAATGCATGCTTTGTAAAGGTGTGACTTGGAACAAATCCCAAGCTTCTGTAAGAAGTGATTAGGAGGTCGATACAGTATAAAGGGCAACAGTGTGGTTGACCAATTAATTAATTTGCTAAAATATTACACAGGCAAAATACAAAACAGTGCAGAGAAACAAACAAGCATAATTAGTTTAAAAATTCAATTAACAATAAAGAAGTGATCAGTTTTCGGTCTGAAAAACACTGCTATGGAAACCACTACTTTTTGTGATGAGGTAAAAAATGGCAATTTATGTTGTGAACCAGCCATCATTTTACATGTTTCATTGTTTAGTTGCTTTCTTAGCCCTTAATAGTAGCAGGGGAAAGAGGCATCAAGTGAGGAAAAAAAGTAATGAGTCTCATTCTAAAGAGAATTCACAGCACTATAATAATTGTCAATTCAAAGAGTTATGGGTTTCCACAAACACAACTAAGCAACATCCAAACTTGGGTGATGAATATAAAAGTCAATAATTTCAGAGCACTGTTAGGAAAAGACATACAGAAGTAGACACTGAGCAGAGAGTAAATTACCAGCTCTTCCCCCAAACTGCAGCCTCCAAAAACGCTGGTTCCCACCACAAATCTCAGTGGGGAGGGGAAGAGAAAAGGAACACCAAGACGTAGAAGACATTTGTCGTGTAATAGGAATTGCAATTCTTCATCTCAACAGAGGGAAGCTCTTGAAACCTTTCATGGGCCAACTTTGCTGTTTTCAGATCATGTGAAGTTGATTTGATTTGCATGAAAGTGAAATTTGAGCAATTCAGCTCAACCCCCCCAAATCCTAAATTTGCATGGGTGCTGCACAAACCCAACAGGCTGCCAAGAAATACCTAAAAAAAGTGTTTACATCAGTCAGGTTGGTGTATTTCTACCTGCTGAGAAAGGGAAGGAATACAGCTTCTGAACTGCCCACTGTCACAAGTCCTTGTGCAAAAAAGGAGGGGAATAATCTAATGTCAGAGATTTAGCTGTTGGTTGGAATAGTGTATTATAATCTTTCTGTATGTGAGTATTATTTATCATTCACATTGCTCCAACAAAACACCCAGTGCTTTTTGCTTTACAAAAGATGCTCACTGATTAGAAGAAGGAATACACAAGTGATGACTTGTAACTACACAAACTACCATGTTATTTTTTTTTACTAAATTTATGTGAGCAAACACAGCTCACATCTTTTGCGGAAGACTTAAATAAAAAGTAGTAATTAGTTACTAATGCCTTGCATATTTTGATACTATATATCAAAGACAGGAAACTGGTTGTTTATGATTTGTAGAACAAGTCTTTGCAGCCATTATTGCCAGGCTGGCTGATTATTTTTCCTTTCAGAACAACCCAGCCAATACGATGCACCAGTGACAAAGGGAAATGCCAATTCATAAAAGCAATAGTCTGAAACCACGCTGCTGGAGAGGGGTAAGAGGAGCTTTTCAGAAGTGCCCATCACCATCAGCTTCAGATGCTGAAATAGCAAAACACAGGAAAAAGTAATTATAGCTTCTGAATTGTAATGATCATGCTCCAAGTGAAATTCTCTGTTGGAGCAGTGTTAGTGGGGCATCCACTGTCCTGTCCTCTTGCCTTTGTCATGAACAAAATACAAACCCTTGGAGTTTACCAAATACAAATTTCCCTTAGGAAAAACAATCTCTGTGTGTCTGTTTTTTAGAAGATTTCTCATTATGGCAACAAGGACTCTCAAAAGTCATTTTTCCCAGAACATAATTCAGAGCAGCTGCTGATCTAGCAACTAGTTTGCTGGAGCTTTTATTTAAAAGCAAATCTCAAGGAAAATCCTTTCTGCTCAAGTGCATTTTCTCAATCACTTCTGTTCTCCCCACTGTTTATTACTGAACTGCCTCAACTGGAGGCTTCAATATGGTTCCTCTGACAATGGGCTGACACAAAGTGGAAAAGCTGACTAGAACAGAAATTACAAAATGGGAACCAGAGGGGAGAAAATAAAGAAGATATATGTGATGTAAAAATTAAGTATTTTACACCAAGTGAATCTAAGTATTCAGCCCAGACCTTGTGTTGTGGTTTAGATTTGTTTGCTTTTTCTTTTTCTTCTCACTGATAGAATTTTTCCCCATGTGTTGCTGAGGAACTAATTACTGGACACTTATGGGTACTTGGGCAGAGCAAAGGGGGCCAAAAGAGAACCTGGCTACACCTTTTGTATCTCTGGGGATGTCTCTCAAGGGGGGAGGCAACATGAGTGCTTTTAGGGGCAAATAAAAGACAGAGCTGGAGGCAGCTTTGGCCCTTCTTCGCTTTGCTCTTTGGGCACCCATCACAGAGGACACAGACAGGCTGTTCAGCGGAAAGAACCCCAGTCCCGGGAAAATTTTCCATCGTCTGCTCGCATGCCTTGGAATTTTGAGCTCCTCGGCCTGCCTGATTGCTGGAGTGGATCCAGCCCTGCCCTGCCCTGCCACCGCGGCTTTTCTTCAGCAGTGCTCTTTCTGCTACAGTGTGATCTGCCCTCCCCCTGCCCTGCATGGACACCCAGCCGTTCCCAGCTACCAGCCCGTGCCATCGCACACTTCCTAGCTCCGTGCAGGAGCAACTGAGACCACCGAGCTGTCGGGACCAAACTGTCCTTCGTTTTGAGAGGCAAGGTTTTTGGGGTTCTTGGTACTACTGTTTAATTGTTAGCACTGTAGTTATTTTCTTTTGTTGTTTGGTTTGTTATACATACTAGTAAAGAGCTGTTATTGCTTATTCCCATAACTTTGCCTGAAAAAAAAAGCCCCTTTAATTGCCCTTCTTGTCTAAATTATAAGAACTTGGAGGGAGGGGATTTGAATTGTCCAGACACCTGTCTTTGAAATCGAGACACCTTGGAAAACCATTTGGACCAGGCCCTTGGAAAGCTCATATTATTGATACTGAAGAAGCCAGTGGGAAACATTGTCTGAATTAATACACAGGAAGCCGAAAATCATTCAAAGGCATTCTTACCAACCTCAAAGACTTTCTGATGCATCAAATTTTGTCCGAGGGGACCCTCATGCCTTATTTTTGTACAAAAGTAGACACCAGCCTTCCCATCAAGACCAACCAACCAAGATCCACCATCAGTACTTGAGGTAATGAGTCTTCTCATGGCTGCAAAATCCAGATCCAACATGAACCAGGCAAAACTTGAGGATTTTAGCAACCAGTTAGTTCTGAGGCAGCAAGGCAAGGAGGACCCAAGGGAGATTTGAGTTTCTCTGCATTCTTTGGCAGTGTAACAGGGCGTCAGGGACAGCAGGGAAAGCAGAGACACCTTGGCAGTGCTGCCAGCTGGCCTTGCCTGGGGAGCACTGTAACCTCACAGCCACTGCAGTTTAAGGTGACATAAGTTGCATTCCTAATGCTTCTCTCGTTTAGGAATGAGCAGAAACACCTACCTAAGTGCTCCATTACATTCAGGCAGGTGAAGGCAGCACCTCTCCCCCCTCCACAACACTTTTCTTGCCAGTCCCAACATTCCCTCTCCATCTGCAGCTCCATCTCCTTTCATTGTGTCCCCAGCAAAAATAATTGATTTAAATGAGCAAACTTGATGCTAAGCTGTGCCTGCTTGGATGTTCTTGCCCCCCTCACCACATTGACTGTGTATTCTCATAACCATTACACTGTGAGCAGAATTCAGGTGTGGCCCTGCAATCACCTCACCGAGGAGGGAGCACAGTGCAGCAGCTTTTAACATTAAACCACTTTGTGCCAAGGTTGCAATGTAAGTAACATTTAAAAGTGATTACCACAGTCTTGTTGATTTACAAGCTTCTACCAAGCTAGATAATGAACCAAACAAAAAAGGAAGTGCCTGGTTTAACCACAACCAAACACCAGGATATTAAGCAGTGTCCTTTGAATACATTTGGACTTTTTCACTTTAATAATTTCTCTGCAGTAAGAGGATTTCTGCAGCTGTTTATCTTGAAATCTAAAACTATCTCAAGCTTTGCTCCATGGAAGCTCTTCTATTTCTCTTCAGTTACCAAACATGCAAAATAAAAGATTTTTTTTTTTGTTATATCATATTTATTGAATGTCTCTGAACTCAAGGACTGGGAGAAACCATGCAAAATTGAAAAACCCAAATGGCTTATAACTTGAAATGACCTTGCAGGAGATTTCTACATCAAATGCATAATAATCTGCTTTTACACACCTGGCTTATACATCAGATGGCTGGCTTTAAGCTTTAATTCCTAAAGCTCTGAAGACAACAGCTCTCTGTATTTATGGCTAAGTCTTCACATTTATGTTTCAATATTTTGTCCAAACCCTCCAAAAATGGAGCTGATTTGGGCATCAGTCAGTAACCACTTGCCTTGGAAATGTTTGATAGTTTTGCTTTTTAAAATTGTCTTTATGAAACATGCTGGTGAAACTGGCCAGGAAGCCTCTTCTCATAATCTTGATTATTATATTTACTCATTTTCTGATTTAACCACTGAACTCTTACAGAACAGGCATGAAGTGTGTTTAGACTCTCTTGGTCAGGACGCAGCATAGGATAAACTTTAGGGACAGTAAAATCTTGGAGAAGTTAGAGGAGGGAGAATTTAAAAGAAAACCCATTTCTTCATTGAAATTTCATGGAAATTTAACAATGAAGCCATGATTTGTGCTTTGAAGAGGAGAACAAGAAGATAAAAAAGTTATCCAGAAATGATAGGAGTGGTTCATCTCCTCTTTTTTGGGGATCCCTTTCGAATGACAGCACCACCAGCAGCTCCCCTTCCCTGGTCAGACACATCCTCACTCCCTGCAGACAGGCTGGAGCTTCCCATGGACCACCAGGCAGCCCTGACAGGATCTGACGTTGCAGATGCTCCCCCAGGAGATGTTGCACCAATGCTTTGTACGTGAACATGAAAGGTTCCACAGCCCCCTTGCAACCCTCAGCTGAAGCTTTGCTGTCTTCCACACTGCTACATGGAATTAGAATTTAGCAAAGAGTCTGTAATTGATTTAATTGCTGCTGTTTTTCTCTTCAGGAAAACATCTAAAACCAGATCATTAACCCCTCAGCTTTCTCTGCTGTCTGGGATTATTCAGTGGTGTTTCTCAGACGTTTTATTTTTTATTTTGTTACCTAAATGCTGAAATCTGAAATACTACTTAAGGTGCTGTGTGTATATCTGCATTGAGCAGGGTTCTGTTCAGCAGTGACAGCATCAAAAGGAAGGAAGGAAGGAAAGAAAGAAAGAAAGAAACTTATACCTTCACAGAAGCCCCATCCCCAGCAGCTGTTGCCCTACCCGTGGAGTAACCAGTTGAACCTACCCCTTCACTCCCTTTTCTCCTACAGAAATCCCTGCTCTTTGCTCTGTGTTACCTCCAGATTTTCTGTGTCAGTGACCAGATGCACATTTCTTGTCCAGCACTAATTCCCCACCCAGATATTCCTGCAGAAATGCAAGTGCCCATAGGAAATAATGACTTGGACAATAGAAGGGTAACCCCCGAGCTGAAACTCGATTTCCTCCCTCATTACTCAAGCATCAAAGATTGAATCTTGGAAGATTTCACTAAAAGAGGACAATGATTGTCTGCCAACATAACCAAAGGGAATTAATTTATGACTCCTGATGAATATTCATGCGAAAATATTTCTGCATTGTTTGCCTAGCTCTAATTGTGTTCATTAAAGAAAA
Organism: Pycnonotus jocosus; assembly: GCA_013400435.1. NCBI lineage: Eukaryota > Metazoa > Chordata > Aves > Passeriformes > Pycnonotidae > Pycnonotus > Pycnonotus jocosus. Next base: position 12,994 of record VWYP01010343.1, read on the forward strand.
GCTTCATTAGCGAAGGCAGGAGCATATTGTTGCACACAGCAGTGAAGAAAATATAATCCTAGAAATAGTACTAACTGTTTTTTTGAACACTATGCACAGGTTTTTCAGCTACTGGTAACAAAGGAAACATTTCAAAGTTATAATGAGCTCAAATGTTCATATTAACAATTCAAATCCATAATAAGGAAAGGCAGAGTTTGAGTTTCTCACAAAACAAACAGTGGCTCCAAATATATTGGCACTGAATCTCCAGGGAAAGGGTTAGATCTGGGAGCAGCTAATGGATATATAATAGAATTACTGCTATGCATCAGGGTAGATGTGCATCATTGCCCAGTGATGGATGACTTCTGGGTGCTTGTGAATATGTTTCCATCTAATTGCTGAGGCACAAAGGTACAATTTCTTGTCTTCATGCCAGCTAACAGAAAAGGGCTCTGTTTTTCAGCAAGAACACCCTCAGTTCTGCAAGCCACTAGCACACATCAGCATCCTGGCTGCACACTGGGGTACGCTTGAAACTGGGCTTTTACTGGGCAAAGTCAAGGTTTACTTTCTCTGATAAACACTCAACCCTTTCACTGCCATTAGCAGAGCATCAGCATTCCCCCTCTGGATCACAGTTTGAGAACACTGCTCAGCTGTTCCACACTAAGATCCTGCATTCCTCCTGTGGGCAGTGAATCACCCCAGGAGATCTCCCTCCCTCCTGAGGTGAGCATCTGGAGCCAAGCCTGGAGTTGTGCCTGATATTGGGCATTGCAGTGCTGGTGTTGCAATAATCAGATTCATTTGTGGGCTGCGTGTTTTATGGGAACTCAACTCAGGGGACACTGCAGATCCTTCATCAATAAACAAAGCTGATAACACTTGTCTTCTTCATGGGCCTGTGGAGATTAAACACAACAGGAGGCACTTTTACAGCCTTAAAACCACACAGGTACCACAGTGACAGATCACCTTTGATAAATATTTAATGTGATGTCCGGGAATCCAGCCAGGGATTTTATGTAAAGCACAGTAAGTTTTGACTGGAAGTGTCTGCCTCAAATGCCCTCAGCCTTAAACCTCAAAGGTTTAAGTGAGGAGTGGCTCACTGTATCCTGCACATACCTGAGAGAGGGATAAGGCTCCTGAATCCAAAGCTACAACCCATTTATACAAAATAATTTTGCTACTTCCTTTGCTTCACCAAGAGCATCTTAGGGAGGATCATCCACTATCATTAGCTGTCATGGCTGAAGCTGGTCTGCAGCTGCAAAGATAAATTTGGCCATAACAGACCCCCAAACTTGACCAGCCTAAAAGCAAACAACTCCCTGGGTGAGCAATGATGGGATGGATTCAAACTCAAACAGGGAACCCCAGCCAATCCCATTTAACCCTAAATGCAGACATATCACTGGCTAGGGATCTGGGCAGTGCTGGGACCCTGACCAAGCAGTTATCTAAGCCCAGGAGTTTTGAACCCCCTGTGTAAGAGGGCGGCCATAATAAATCTTTGCTGTTTGTCTCAAGATCTCGGTGAGTCCTGTTGGGTGTCTGCCTCCAACCTGTGATCCCATAATAATTAGCAGGTTTCAAATTAATGGGATAACTGCATTGCATTTTTTTCCTTCTCTCATGTTTCCCCTAGATTTATGTTCCAGTTTTCATCAACATATAGCTCACTGAAAAACCCCCCATTCAAAGAGCACAGTAACATTTTTTTGGAGTAGATATTTGCTCACTGTGTGTGTGTATCTGTTACATTAATGTGCATTTTCATACTTATACACCATTTCTGTGTGTAACAGAAATCATTCTTTCTGAAGAATGATTCAATGTTGTTTCAGGGTTTTTTTACCCAGAATGGCTTATTGACTAGGACAAACACTATGTCGTCAAAACTTGTCCCTACCCATGGCAGGAGGTTAGAAGAACTTTAAGGTTCCTTCAACTCAAACCACTCTATGGTTTCTCTCTCTTCTTTCTCAGTTTCCCTTCTGAGATTCTAGATTTCCCCCTTTTTAGTACATTTGACATGTTTTCCAGGATTTGGACACATTACCTTTATTTGCTCACAATATTTCATGTTATGTCAGTTATACAGTAATTTAGTAGCCCTAATACCACTTTTGCTTCTTCTCCTTACAATCACCCTTGCAAACAGAACACCTCCAAACTCTCTCAGTGATATAGAATTTATCCACAAAACAGCCCGAAAGATTCCCCTCAAATATTTATTTATTTATTTTTAGAAAAGCTGTGAAAGGAATTTGAATAAGGACATTACAAAGTAGCACTGCTGCTTCTCCCTTAATTTTTTCTCATTATTTTTCCTCACATACACAGGAGGTTTGATCTGGAAGAATCACTATTTCTAAGACATCAGGATTTGGTGGCAGTACCCTGACTCTGCCTATATCCAACCCCACCAATGACACAGGGCCAGCTTTCTTTCCAGCCCACCTCAGCAACAACAGCAAAAAGGATGAAACTTGAACGTTTTTTAATAATATTTTCTTTTCCATACTCTAACAGGTGAGAACCTCCCCACCCCCCTTTTTTTTTTAACTATCTATGAGACTGCCTCTGTTCATTAGTTCCCATTCCTGACAAATGGCAAAGTTCCCACTTCAATTTATTTTTATGTGTGTGTTAAGTCATGACATCCATCCCTGCCAACTAGTTCTGGCATGGAAATAAGGAGGCTCAGGAGAGTAATAGCATTTCAGGCAGCAAATAATATCAATGGAGTTTGAAAGAAAAAAAAAAAAAAAGATAAGCATATACTTTCTGTAAAAAAATACCCAGCTGGAAGAAAGCATTCTGTCAGATGCAATACAGGCTGAAAAAGAGCTCTTCTAGTTTAAGAGCCAATGAGCTACGAATAATGTGCAAAAAACCCAGTGTGGTAGATAGAATGAAATTAATAAACTTGATATTTCCATTATATTGGCTTCCAGAAATAAAGTCAGAAGATCCTGACCTGCACTACCATGTGTCCTGCCGGGCACTCAATTCACCTGTTCCCCACAAACGTGCTGGCACTGACCAGGTTCACAAGGAAAAGATAAACTGAGACTCGGCTCTTGCCCACTGGTGGCTTTTGTTCTGCATCCATCAGATGCAAACAACACAATTGAGGAATAAACCCACCAGTGTTACAAGAGAACAAAATGTAGAGGAAATTCTGCTGTTCCCTGCCAGCCTGGACAAGTTAAAGCCAGAATCAGAAATCTGGTGAAAGCCTGAGGAAAAGTCTCCTGAATGTAAATGACAATTTGTGGGGTTTATCTACCCCTTGGATGCTTCAGGGCACTCACAGATACCTTCTGACACCAACTGTGAGGAAATCAATAAGGGTATGTATAAAATCAGCTTATGAGGGGGATTTGGCTTTCTGATGCCCATTCCAGGATGTTCCACTCATCTAGGAATTAGTGTTTTGTGGGAGTTAATGCACCTGGCTCCCATTAATCTCCAGGGGGTCACATATATGGAAAGAGCACATAAAGATACGTCTTGGTGTGAAACACAGGTGTCTACTAAGGAGTGCAGGGCATTTCTTGGAATGGAAAATATGACCCTTCTCTCTTGAAATTATTATAACTTTGAAATTAAGGGTCTTTCAGGCAAAGATATGAGAAAAGGAATGACAGTTCTTTACTAGGGTGTTTATGTATAACAAGGCAACAAGCAAGAGTAATCAACAACAAACAAGTACACAAAACCCATTAAAGAGTCTCTTCCCACTCTTTAAGCCATTTCCCCTTTGGTATTTACATTCGCAGCCAACAGGATGGGATGGAGACAGGGTTTCCTTTACAAACCCCCAGTGGCAGCTGGTCCCAGTGCTCACTCTGGATAGCTCCTGTAGCAGGAGCCTCAGGAGAAGCAAGCTGGAATGGAAGAGATGAGCAAACTCCCAGAGTGGTGACGAGATGTATCAGAAGCTCTGCAGCTGAAGCTGGAGCCACGGGATGTCCCAGCAGGGCAGGGGCAGCCAGGCTCCTGAACACAGTATGGCAAAAGGCTCTTTGGGATTGTCTCACTGATGCTTCCTGGTCCTTCAGTTCTGGGCTGTGCAGAGGGTGGGGACAGACTCTCAGCAGTAAACAAGGGAGGTCCCTGATCCTCGTATAGCACACACGCGCTCGGAGCTTCCTGACAGCAGAGCAGCCAAAGAAGCCTAGCTGGCAAGCTCAGTCACAGCGCTGCAGCAAAAAAAAAAAACCCACACAAAAAAGAAACAGTCAAAAACCACAGAAACAGCAGGAAACAGGTGAGGCTGCACCTTGAGTGCTGTGCTCAGTTCTGGGCCCTTCAGTTTAGGAAAGACATTAAGATGCTCAAATGCATTCAGAGGAGGTCAATGAGGCTGGTGAGGGGCTTGGAACACAAGCCCTATGAGGAACGACTGAGGGAGCTGGGTTGTTTAGCCTGGAGAAAAGGAGGCTCAGGGGTGACATTATCAATCTCTACAAGTCCCTGAAAAGTGGCTGTAGCCAGGTGGGGGTTGGTCTCTTCTCCTGGGCAACCATGGACAGAACGAGAGGACACAGCCTTAAGCTGCTCCAAGGCAAGTTTAGGTTAGACATTAGAAGGAAATTCTTCACTGAAAGAGTGACTGGGAGATGGAATCATCTGCCCAGATGGCTGGTGGAGTTGCCATTCTTGGAGGTGTTTAAAAAAGAATGGATGTGGCATTCAGTGCCATAGTTTAGCTGATGAGGATGTGTTAGGTCATACGTTGGACTTGATGATCTTAAAGGTCTTTTCCAACCTAGTTAATTCTGTGATTCTGTGATCTCTGGTCAGAGATACCTGCCCTGTGTGCAGATGAACCACCTGCCAGAAGAGAGTGGCTGCCTCTCGCTGTGCCCCCAACTCCCCCCAAAACCCGGCCTGGCTCCCATTCATTGCAGCAGCTCTAGAGCCAGGGAAGATGGGGGGTAGGGCAGGGACAGCTGCCACCCCTGGGCACAAAACAAAACAGATCAAAAATCCCCAGAAGTGGGATGGGATAATAAACCACCTCCAAGACAAGATACCATAAAGAGCACATAAACACACCAATAAAGAGCACATAAAGATGCCAAGAACACTCATGCTCTGGGGCACACAAGACTGTTTCAGCCCTCCAAGGCAATGAAGAGAAGGAAACCTGAAGTCATAGCACAGTACATAAATATACTGACTATAGATACGGTATTTATAATTGGTTTTGCCAGGGCTATACATAACACCACTTTAAGTTGGATTAGGTATCTCTTCCTGGCAGAAAGATCACCAGATAAAAATCAATAAAGCTGTTAAAGACCTCAGTAGATTTATTACCTACATATTACACCTGATATTTTATCATGGCCCCTCTAAAGTGCAAGCTGTTTTCTACTGGCGTTTTCCAAATGTGAGAAGCTAAGAAGATTCAAAAGCCAGCACTGCAGGAAAAGGAAGGTTTCATTGCCACAGTTTTGGAGACAGTCATGCAACTGAACACACTGAAGTCCATGCAACAACAGCCAACTTTACTGAGTGCTGTTCTCCTTATATAGTTTTGAAAGTCCATTGGTTAGTCCTGATTTAGTTGCCACCCCATTAACTGGCCAATAGCTGCATGTGTCCCCAGCAGCCTAGACCTGGTCCCCAATGGCCCAGACTGGTTGAGTTATATAACCAAGGTAGTTATATAATTAGTTACATTTCCATTGTAAAATTATAATCAGGATTATTTATAACTGTGAAGCCTCCAGGCCAGCTGTTAGCCACCACATTTCATGGCTAAATCAAATTAGACAAATGTTGCCTGCTACAACAGGAACACCTTCCAACAATTACTTTCCAACATATTGATCTATCAATTGAACACTCAATTGCAATAATTTTTATTACGTTAGGTTGTAGATTGGAGACAGACACATGACTCAAGCCACAGAGGACCATATGACAAACAGCCTGGTTTATTGATCAGAGTCCTCTTTTACAGGGGGTTCAAAACTCCAGGGATTAGACAACTGCTTGGTCAGGGTCTCAGCACCACCCAGCTCCCTGACCAGTGGTATGTCTGCATTTAGGGTTGAATGGGATTGGCTGGGGTTCCCTGTTTGGGTTCAAATCCACCCCATCATTGCTCACCCAGGGAGTTGTTTACTTCTAGGCTGGTCGAGTTTGGGGGTCTGTTACGGCCAAGTGTATCTTTGCAGCTACAGACCAGCTGCAGCTGTGAGAAATTTTAAATGGCTATTTTAGATTTCTGCATGTGCTGAAACAAATAATCAGCTAGAGTTGGGTTGGTATCTGCATGGATAGTGAGAATTTCCACCTTCAGGACAACTTCTAAAATCAAATCACAGAGAAAACAAAGTAAAAAAAATATATATCCATTAATAACAAGTGGCAATACTAAATGCTGCCATAATAATACAAACACTGGAATTAACACCTAGATTCCAGAATGCTAATTAAAGTGCACCTAGAGTGAAACCCAACCTAAACATTATTAAAGACAGAACAAGATGATGTACATAAGGAAAAGGAAAGAAGGCTTTTCTGCTTTTACAGCTGTACAGCAAAGACATGACGAGGTAGGAACTGAATGAAGGTCCCTCAAGTCCCAAATATCACCTTAATCTACAGAATATTTCTCCTGACAGAATTTTCAGATAATCTTCTAACAATCCTGTCCATCTCCCTTCATTTTTCAGCCCTATGTTCCATCCAGTACATTGATTTTTGAATGTCTACTCCAAAAGCTTTCTTTGTTTAAAGAATTCTATTAAGCTCAGCATGCAGGAGGAAGGAGTTATAAGCATTAGCCAGACCATCAGAAAGAACAAAAAGTTAAAAGTAATAAAGCATAAAGCGAAACAAATAATGAGGGGGGAAATCAGATTAAAATGAAGCTCAAATATACAGTCCCCTAATCTGCAGAATTTAATATAATTTATAGTCTTAATGATGCCATATGCCTTCCTTATTGAATTTCCTCTATTAAACTGATATTGATGTTGTCCCAAATGTAATTGCCCTATATTGGTGCCAAGAGAAGGAAGCTCAGCTTCAGTAGTTTTCCAGAAGCAACTTCCTATTATCAACCTTCCAGCTTCAATAATGCAGTGCTCCCCATAACACGATATGGATGGGTTCTCATTTGTATGCACAGCACCTCTGTTGCAGGAGCAGTCCAGGATCACATCCAAATGTCTTATGGGCTTTTTATAGCTACAGTACATTTGATTTACTGCTACTCCAGAAAACTGTTGTGCTTATTACCATTGTAAGCCGAGGCATTTATATCCTTTTTGCTTTTCATGTCCCTTGTATTATTGCAATTTTAAGAGGCTCCAGTGAAAGATCATAGATGAAAAAAGATCAGACTCATCTTGTATGTTCAGCTTATAATTATCTCATTTGAAGACAGAGTATTTTCTGGCCACAACATTGCTGCAGCACTCTTTTTAGTAATAATACTAAAATTTATGCAAAACATTCCTTTTTACTACAAACAAACAACCCCCTCCCCCCAAATCCCTACTCATCATGAAATATTTGAGTGATTGAGTAACAGTTCTTTAAATGCTTAATACTTCGGCATATTGGTATTCCAAAGTGAATTTCAGAAACTTGAACTGCACTTGAATTGAATTAATGTTTATCTTAGATTTACAGGAACATCTGCACCCACAAGGGAAATTATTTTGGTAATTAGAAGGCAGGCATGCTTTTGTTTGATTAGCTGACAGGGTCAAGGATTGCAAAGTAACATGTCCTGACACAAAGATTTTGATAATAAAAGACCCAAGCAAATCTATGAAACACCTTTGCACACCTATACTGACTCAGTTTTTAATTAGCACACCTTGACTTCATTATTATATCTAATACTCTAATTTATGATTTCTTGTCAAGAAGCCTAGAAAGGAAACTGTAGAACAGATTAACCAACAGTATCAATAGTCCATCTATTTGGATGCCAAAAGGTTTATTCTACTGAAAGTTTTCTAGGTAGTAAATGCAAAGACAGATAATTAAAATAAAAAGTTTTCAGAGCAAGCTCTTTTTCTTTTTTTCCTCTCTCAGTCATAAGAGAGTCACAGATCCAGCCAACAGTCAGGGAGATCATGAACTCCAAGTTACCAGAAAGGGCACAATGATTTTGAAGGAAAATCTTCACTCCACGGTGATTACAAGACAATGGGCCCAAAATTAAGGCCTGATGGATGCTTAAGAGGATTTGCCACATCCTCCCTTTCCCCCTTCAAGTGTAAGGGGTGCTATTCTCACACATGCACTGATTACATATTCAGAGCTGCTACAATGGTTAGCAGTTAACCAATCCCCCTTTGCAGATTTTCATTTGGCTTCAATTCATAGGCAGAACCCATGGCTAGAAGCAAGATATACACTTCGACGTTATTTTCAGAGCCCTCATAATTTCACCTGAGATTTTGATCAAAAATTGCCTCCTATTTTTTCAGAAGAAAAAACCAAAAACTTCTCACCTTTGGAATCGCTGATATCCTTGAAGAAATCTTTACTTTAAAAAATAATTGTTATAGCAAGGTCTACACCTCGGTCTTTAAGAATAATTAGGACCTGTAGGGATTCCAAATGATATTAAGATGCATATTTATCATAGCCAAGTTAATTAACACTCTTCATTAAGGACAAAATAATTAAACTAGTCATGTTCAATGAAATTTCAGTGATAGTTGATGTCTCCAAGTAGGAAATCTAAAATACATTAGTTGGACTGATTTGTTTCTAGTCAGATTTCTACTAATTAAATGTCCTTTCTCAATTTATGTTGAACTCTCTTTTCCATTTCTACTGCCATAAAACAAAGGCCTCATAAGCTCCCACCCACTTCTTTTGATGTTTGCAAAACTACCTGAAATTCCATGCTTAAGTGCAGTTTCGAGAAAAGCACTTATATTTACATGCATATTTTGTATTAATTTTAATTATTCCTAGACATTTAAAAGCTTCTCCAGGCTGTACCAAAGCCATCTTCCTCCCTCTGTCCCCACTTTGGTGTTTCCTGAGCTCTCCTGCTGTGGCAGCATCCCAGCTGTTGGATGCTCCCATGCATATCCTTATCAGAGCATGGAATTGTACAAAACGATCTGGACAAACCACCTCTGTCCCAGCTGGTATTTATTCAAATTAGGTATCAGTGTTAAAAGCAGACTCAAAGCCAACACTGCTTTGATTTCCATCAGCTCTGCACCGTTTCAGGTGTGGAATTGCATGGACAGACCCTGTAGCTTTCAGCCCAGGCATTTCCTAATGAGCTCCAGTAATTGGCATGTGCCTCCTTGGATGCTTTCTAGACATGGAAAGAAAAGATCCAGTTTGGAGAATGTGTAACAATTAAGCCAGGGCTGAATAATTGCACCTTCCCCTCTGTTTTCTTTTGTTTAGAGTCAGAATTAAAAAGAGATTTTTTGCCATCAGCTGACACCTTCTCTGCACAGCACTTGTGCACCATATGGCGTGACTCCTGCTCAGCACAGCTGAAGCCAGGGCACACCAGGGTCACTGGAAGCATGGTTTGGATCCAAGGTCATTTGAGATGCATAATTTTTTCATTCAGACAGCCTGGCTAGCCTCCTATGAATAAGCTCTGGACTCAGATCAAGATCCCTGATAATTAGGAGTTAGAGCTGGTCTGATAGTTTCTTCTTCCTCAGCCCTAAAAAGTAGTGGCCCAGCAACTGGTCATGACATGACTGCTTTACTGGAAAATCATCCCTTCAGAAAACACTGACTGGTGCAAAAAATAAAATTCAATACTGCTGCAAGACAACCATTTCAGACAGGCTTATTGATCTGCTGATTATCTTTTTGTAATATACAGCTATTTTGGGTTGTCACACAATGTTCATACATCTGTTGGCTTTTAAAATCATGTTTATCTCTGTATCGGTACAAAATAGATAGAAATTACTAAATAGAGGTGCATGGCATTGATTTAGTAGTTTTTACTTCCGTGTAACAGATTTGTTTTCAAGAGCTTTATATATTTCAACAAAATTTTTCTCTGTAGTTTAAAAATATGCTATCCTTGCCTCTCTGCTGCATGACACTAACAAGTGGGCTGTGAGTACACAATACAAAGCAAATGTTTTCACAAGAATCCTTGTACATGCTCTTCACAGAGAAGAGAATTGCTAGCATGGTTAAAGCTCAAACACTGGAAAAAAAATTTAAACCCAAAAATATATATCAATCATTGTGCTCATTACTCCTGCCCAACATTTTTCTGTCTCACCATGAATACTGTCTCACCCTTGATACTGAGAGGTGTGACCATTACTGGGATGGCTTCCTTTGAAGGCTGCTGAGCATCCAGCAACATGAGATGTCTCTTTATCTAAATTACAAAGTCTGAAGGATGATCTGTGCCACAGAAGCTGCCCAAGCAAGAGAACAAAGCAGCTGAGAGCACCTGCAGTGAGCCCAGGAGAGAAGGCTTACAAAGGGCACCATCAGTTTCTCTCAGAGTAGTTTGGGGTCCAAGTGCCAGAGAAACAGAACTGAGAGCTCCAGCTGGGGACTGTCACCCTGGGCAGGGCAGCAGTGGCACAGAGTCCCTTCTGGCCCTGCAGCTGCTAAACACACAGCAGCATGTGCAGAGATTTGCTGATGGGGGCACTTCCCTGTCCCCTTTATTTATTAGGTTGTGTCTCTGACCCTCCCGTCAGGCTGAGCACTCCCTGCCTCCTCCTTACACTGCTGTCACTCAGTTTATTATCTTGATTTATTCTTTCATACACACACATATATAACCAAACAACTCAGCAGGTTGGCAGTATTTTAGTGACATGGAAACCAGACAGAGACATTAATACATGGAGATCACATATGCTGGTATTTAGCCTGAGGACTCACAAGTTCCACTGAAGCATGATATGAAAATAATAAATGCTTATGAGGGTGACCAGGAAGGGGGAGGCTGATTTAGTCAGTGCTTTGGAGAGCAGACAGAGCTCTGACTCCTGATGCACCTGAGAGCCTCCTTTTCATTTGTTTTTCTCTATTGACAAAGCACTTCTCCTGGGCATTAGAGTCATTCTCCAAGCACAGGTTTGGGAAAGAAACGTCTCCTCCCCTCCACCCACACTTAAACATGGAATCTGAAAATCTGCTTCTGAGGTTGACTTTATTTCAGTCACCAAAACCCAGTTATGTTGCCAAGTGTTACCAATAAGTGACATTTTAATTACTGCCATAACAGCAACAAAACCAAGGTCACAAAGTCTGAACAACACCACATGCAGCTCCATTCAGCAGGATCCATCCTTGCCAGGGAGAAAAGAGTGTCACCTTAAAAGAATTCTGTCAAATGGGGATTGAAAGAGCTGCTGCAGCTGGGAAAATTTATTCTTTTCCCTGTTCAGCACAGGACTGCACCCTGAGTGTCCTCACTCAGGTTTAGGAAATATTAATTGGCTGCTGGGAATTGGGCTGATAAAGGGACAGTCACACGACTCAGTTAACTCTTTCAGTGCTTTGCTTGGCACCTGCACCTCTGTGGCCCTGAGAGGAGCTGCTGGAGGGGTTACCTGCCTGCTTTGAGTGCAATAAATAAAATAAACAGCACAAACAGCCCCTCTCCAGCTGCGCTTCATGAAAAGGGACATATTAGATAAAGATTTATAAAATAAATACAGTTTTGTCAAAGCAGTTGAACATGACTTTTGATTTCATTTCCCCATGTTAAAAGCAGTGACTGAAAATCTCTTTACTTAGGATCTGATACCCAGGCAGTGCACAAACACATTTCTTACACAGAAGAGAACTTCACCCCAATAAAACAACAGCAAAACCCCCAGGATTGGTTATGAAATTGGACAGTGATAAATCTGAAGGTGACACACAATCTAGAAAGGAAAATAACCTTGAGACAGACAATTCACTACAGCAAAGACCTTTAACATAATGTAACAAGGTGGAGAAAGAGCCTGACACCGAAAGAATAAAATGATGGTGGCTCTCTCTCCCAACATATCCTGGTAAGCTTTAGTCCACACAAGCATGAAAGTAACCCTGTTGAGCACACAAAGAGCTCACAGCAGAAACAGCCACCACCAGAGCAACAACCCCAGCCAAAGCAGAGTGGGCCTGTCCTGGCAGAAGAATCCTACAAAATTAAACTAAAAATGCAATATGGAAAGGCAATGATGTACCTGTGAGGAACAGCTGTCTTCTTTTTAAGAAACACTTTGGGCTTCACTTTCATCCCTTAGGCCTAGCTCATAACTATGGGCAGAGCTCTACCCATCCAAGCTCTGCTTCCACATACATTTGAAGTTCAGGATTATTTCCTTCACCTCCTCTCCCTCATTTCAGCTCCTGGATACCTCAGGCTGCCCTTGCCCCTCATGCAGCTCTTTATGCCATTCATGGCATCTTTTAGTTCTTGACATCTTTTAGTTCATGTCTCTGCTGCCCATAGGGATGTTGAGGCCAGAGGATTATCCCCAGTTTCCCCCAGTGCCACCCCTCCTCTTCCCAGCCCTTTGAGTATCAGAGGTTTTACAGCAATCTACACCCCCCAGTAACCTGCAGCAGGGTTTGATTTATTATCCTGCTCTCTGGAGAAGCAGCTCCCAGACCTTTGGGTAGACCCCATGTGGGTGGCACAATCTGGGTGGGGATAAAAGGAGCCAAGCTCTTCGAAATCCACAGTGATCATCCAAAAACTGCCTGAAGTGGCTGTAAGCAACTCCAGAAGTACATGACAGCCTCCCTGTATGAAATGTCCATCCTTCTGGGACCTTGGAAATAAGGCTGAGGAGTGGCAGCCCAGGCTGTGGGTAAATTGGGGCAATTACAGATTAAAGCCTGTGTTAATATTGTCACACCACCTGGGGTTTTATTTCCTTATGCCATAGCCTTCTTTTGGCTATTTCATCTTAAAAGTTCACAAATCTAGTAAACCCCAAAGACCTCTGCTGGTTTGGCAGTTTCCTTGATCTCATAATTTCTAGCACAGACACAGGAGCAAACTAATTCTTCTCTAGACAGAATCTTTATCTCCCATGCAACACAGTAGTTTTTGTAGCCTAAGTGCTATATGTCCTTCCCAAATCCCACCACATGGCACTACAACATCCTCTGTCACTCTCTAAGTCAACAATCTTCACAGCAAGCCAGCCCCAAGAATGAATTCATATGCAAAAACTACATTATTCCTAAAAGCAACTTGTGTTACGAATAAAGCCTGAAGACAGAACCCAATTCTGCACACAAAGCCAATGTGCAAACTCCTAAATTAAAAATAAATCTCAGGCAGGTAGAAGTGCTGCTTTGGGACCTTTCTGGTGTTGCAGTTGCCAAGGAAACCTCTTCCTTTGTGCCCAGTCAAAGGCTCTGGCTGTTTGGAACCTCATCCCAGCTATGCCTGAATGTGCTGCAGCATCAGGATTGAAGGGAAACTGCTAGAAATTCTCTGATAAAAGAAAATATTCAAAATAAGGGTTTCCTCTTGAAAACATCTCTCCCTAAAGAAAAAAAAAAGAGAGAGAGAAGGAGTAGCTGTTCTAGTGAACCCTGGGGGCTGTGGTTGCAGACTCCCACGGCAGGTGGGGGCTTCACCTTCAAAGGGGAAGGGAGAGGCTCACAGGGAGAGCTCTTTGTGTGTGATGCACTCCAGCAGTTAAAGGTAATGCAGAATAAACAGCAAAAATTTAAAGGATATTTCTGACTTAAAAATCATGCTCCTCCCTATAGCTTTGACTTGTACCAGTAGTTAAAAGAATTGCCAGGAAAGAAATAGAATTGATTCTTGTTTCATGACTCCTTTTCTTCTTGTACATAATTACCTAGTTCAGGGGTTTTCTATGAGTTCTGTGTAGACACCAGGGGAGTCTCAAATAGAGTTGGCTTTGTTTTTGTCTAGAACTGAATTATTTCCTGTGCTACTGATTAATTTTGTATGAGGAGTAAGAAAAACAATTGCAAACCCACTAGAATGAGGAGGACATCTCTCAAACCTTGACTTGATCTTGGTAAAAATGCTTAGTTGCTGCTAATATATTTAACTTTTCTGACATTGATTTACATTAGAATCATAGCAAAACAATCTTGGTTTAATGGATTAGCCTTCATTCCTTGATTCATTCTTAGTCTAAAATTATTAGCACCCTCAGGTTACTTTGTTTTTCTGTAAGTGGTTTGTATTAGCTACAACATATTGATGTGGCTTCAGTGCATTAACTTGCCCTTATTTTAGTATGGGCTGATGTAATGGTCACCCTACATCCATCTAAAGTCAAAGCCAGGACAGGAGATTTACAGAGACAGGGGACAAAAGCAAAGTAGGAATGAAAAGTGTTACCCATGGATCTGAGATTTCTTTTCAAAATAAAAGGGAAGTAGAAACTAATATTTTAAAGAAACTCATCCCACACTCTTTGGACACGAATGACCACTTAAATCTCTTGAACATAAAGATGTGCAACAAAAAAAGTGTAACATGGAGCAGAAGAGTGTTTGAATGCATGGTGTGACTGTGCCACAGAATAGGATTCCATGGATCTCAATAATTACTCTACTGTACCCCAAATTGTTAATCACAGTTTAAAGGACTGATTATTATCACCAAAAAAACCAAAACCCCAACAAAGAAACAAAAAACCCCGCTCAAAACAAACAAAAAAAAAAGGGCCATGTGATTTGATAATTTCCTACATATCCCAGGAAGGACTACTTAAAATGAATGTAAAACTGATCAGAAAAATGCATTTTGGTAATATCAGAAATCTCCAATAGACATTGCCATGTATTTTAGGGAAGGAAAGAGTAAGCAAAACATTCATCATTCTAAATGCCATTTGGCCTTTGAGAATAAAAGCACTAGAACAACAAGGAAAAACCACCAAGAATAGAGCAATTATTTCAACTTTTATTGTGGAAAAGGTTCCAAAACATTTTAACTTAACTGGCAAGATGCAGCTGCAGACTGAAATGGTTCTTGTCTCTTCCAAAGGGCAGAAGCTATGCCTTTATTGTAGCAGTTTCAGAATGTCTGAGAGAATTTTAGGGATTATTTGTAACAGGAAACAAAATACCAGACAGCAAGTGCTAGGTTAATAAAACAGAGAGGTGAAAATATTTTCCAGAAGGAGTTCTTCAACTCCTGTTTATTCCTTAAGAGACAAGCCGTGTAACAGGAAAAAACCATTTGGAACAGTCTCATGAAGGTGAAAGCCAAGCTGGCAAGTGCTCCAGTTTATATAAAAATGCCAGGAATGTGACTGGAGACTGCTCCCACCAGTGGTTGGGAATCCTCTGCTTTCTCCCTCCTGTGCCAGTTGCTGATAAAGCACGTTCCCTTTGCACCTGTTCTCCTGGAAATCTCCTGAAACTCCCCGCTCATCCGAATGGATTTTCACACTCCCATACCACCTGAGAGAGCCAGGAATTTCTGAAACCACACTAAACCAGCCCTGGCTCCCCCAGCCCCTTTAGTGCCTTTCTGAGCCCAGCTCTGTGCAGCACAGACTGGAGTTAATCACCCCAGGCTCAGGTGATTCTGCTCCAGCTCTGTGTGGGTTCAAAGAGCTCCAACACAAACCCTGCTCCAAATCACGGGGCTGTTGGCAGATCTTGTTGGGACAGGTGCAGGAGGCTTCCACAGGTACCTGTTTTGCCATTCTGGTTGGGTCACACCAGAGCCTGGTGAACATGTCCAGTTCTTGGCAGGAACACACCCAGGTCCATCTGCTGCTTGCACCAACCAGCCAGCTCCTGTTGCAGACGACACAGGAGCACAACAAAGTCAGAGCTGTAAAAACGTGGAAAATAAACCCCTGAGAAATACACTTAGTAAATTTTCAATTTTATTTTTCTTTAAAGGAAATAAGTAACTCCGTATAATCACTGCAGTGACCAGGTCCATTTCATTGGAAGGAAGGAGGAACTACTTGAGGAGTAGTCAAATCACTAAATTATTTTTTACTGTCTGCCACAGGGAAAGTACACAATATAAGTGAGCCATTAGCTTCCAATGGGGGGAAAAAAAAATCATGAATACCATTCTCCTGTGCTGTCTTTTCATTTCCAGGGAAACTCTCATCTTTTCAAGGAAACAGTGTTGCTTCCAGGAAATCTGACTTCAGAGAAATTTGATGTAATATCTCTTATTTTCTTTCTGTTCATTTCCTAGAATGTCACAGAAAGATGTGTGAAAGAAATGTGTCACAGAGCAACTACTCTTGGTACCAGCAACAATGATTGGGATCTTTGTTGTCAGCAATGGATTAATAGGGGAATTCTACAATTTTTTAAACTTTTTGTAGGACATTTACAGCAAACGCCCATTGCTTTTAACATTACTGTCCTTGATGGAGATCCTTTGCATGGATGTGTTTCAGCTGCCTCTCATCTAACCCGTGTCAAGGAAACAGTGATGCTGTTCATGTAGACTCACATACTGGTTTTTAAAAGAGAGGTTGCTCCTGGATTTACTTTTGATATATAAACACCATGTGAGATGCTCAATTTAAGTAAATCAAAGGAGGAACTTCAAAGCTGGCACTTAGGACACTTAAAAATGTCACTGACATTTTACACGTGACAAGATTGAGGCAGAGATGCTCTGAAAAGACAATTCTAAATTGCCATTTAATTTTGCTACAATTTTGTCATCATCCCCCAGGACTGACAGGGAAAGAAGTAGGAGATCAATATGGCTCGTGGATCTCTTTACCCAATATATTGCTTTCACTTAGCTAAAGCTGATAAATACTGCAACTGAAATGCCAAGGAGGATAAAAGAGAATCTGCAAGACTCACTGAAAATTAAAATGAAGAAAGCAAACAAAACAGACAAAAAGATGGTTTAGGACATGTTTTAATATGCTCAGGTATCACCACTATCATCCACTATGAATGAACAGTCAGCAAAGATAGAATGTGAGTTTGTACATTAGAAAAGTTTTGAAAGTTATCAGTTATGTCTCATGGCTGAAGAGTGGACAGAACAGAAAATTAATTGTTAACCTCTTTCTTCTCCTTTGGCATGAAGCATGATAAACTGAACATAGATCTGATTATCTACCCACTCTGTCTTGGAACCCCAGATTCCTTCCTTAATGTAGAATTAGCAACAGATCCAGAGACAACTGCTCAGTCACTGCGCAGGAGCAGCACCACGAGTACCCAGGGTGCTCTTGCTATTTCTGCTAAAGAAAAGTTTTCTCTATGAAATCACCTCAGGGTTTGAATGGTGACAGGAGATACAAGTGGCAGAAATCAGAGATCTGTGTATGGCAACACCATGCCAGAAGCTCAATCATCCCTCCACTTATTTCAGATGCCACATGAGGAAACACCACTCAGTGTCAGGATTTCAAAAGAGTTAAGATTTCTTTCTTTCTTTGCTTATACAGGCAAATCATATTCTCTTCTCCTGAGCCAGGCAAAAAATTCCCAGAGATTTGGTTCTAGTAAGAGTCCAGTCCCAGAGCCAAGGAGCTGTGGGACCCTCCAGTCTAACTCATGATCACAGGAAATCAGAGAAATAAGAAAGTCAGAATGATGTTTCTCTCACTATGTAATTTGCTTTCCCTTGATGTCCACGTATTTATAGAAAAATTAATTTGGCCTGTGCTGTAGAAATTAAACTTTCTCCACACCTTTTCATAGTCTTGAAATATAAATAACTGTTTGAAGCTGGATGGTAAGACCAGAAATAGTCCCTAACCCCATCCAGTCCAGGTAAAGACAGATCATTTCTAGGTCAGGATTTATGTCATCTTTCAGTAAACACTGAAGGTAAGTCAGATGAATCTCTCCTTCCAGGTGCCGACAATGAAAGGACCATAAGGCAGCAACTCAGTGGGCAACTGACACCTATTGGTGGAGGGTTCCTGTCAGAGGAACCTATTCCCACTTTTCCTGAAGGAGTCATTCCAAGTACAGTCTTATCAAGGGAGACTTTTCAATGGGACACTTTTTCTGCTGACACCTCCTACATGACACTGCAAGTGTCCATCAGCTGCAGCAACACATCCCCGAAATCCCAAACTGGAGTCCTTTCAGTTGCTATGAGCTCACTGAGCTTGACTCAAGCCTCATTTCAGAGGGACATTTCTCCTCTTTGCAGATTGCACCCTGCCATTTAATGGTGTCTCTAGTTTTCCAACTGCTTTAGTTCTACCCTCCTGGTTTGGTGTGGAATTATATCAGGAGTCACCTGGTATTTGACCAGTTCTGGTGGTGGCATCTCTGCTGAGCATCAAGAGGTTTACTGTCAGCATGAGCTTTGCAGCAGCCATGGGAGGATATTGTCAAAATGCTCCACACCAGCTGCTCTGCTTTCCAGCCAGCAGCAAATTAATGTTTAAACCATGTTTCAGTTTAGTCAAACGGAAAAACCTCCTTCAATGTATTGCTTTCTGAAAATAGCTGAGTGACCATTATGTTTTATGTTAACTGTTAAAGCATTATGGATGCATTATACAGTTATAGTCCAGTAAATAAGGATTTCCATGCATATTTATCTGATTGAACTTATCTTGACAATTAAAAACAGGAAATTCTTTCAGTTTGACAAACAGGAAAAAAGGAAGCATAAATGCATTGGGACTGACATTTTCCAAAGTCCAGAACAAGTGTGATGCCCAAAGCTGGGAGCCAGGCACTGAGATTTGTATGAGTTGTTGAAAATCCCAAGCTCTTTTTCTCTCAAACCACTGGGGATCAGTGATCCCTGCTTTCCACGTAATTTCCTCTAACAAAGTGAGGTTTTACCACTTTGGGTAAAATGAGACCTATAACAAAAAGGAGCTTTATAGGAATGGGCATCCTTCTTTGTTGGCAGTCTGGTTTTTAGGGGATTGATGGACATAGCACAGACACCAGGTCAGTGACACAGCTTTGGGTTTTCAGACAGGGACACAAGATGTGTGATTTGGCTGGAGATGTGTTTCCAATGAATTTTGGACAGAATCCCTCTGTTTCGCCTCTATCCTTTGTGAGGGCACATTCACAGTATAAAATCAGTTTGACCCAAACAGTCACATCTTTTTGTGGTCTGCTCCTTTGTATTCAGGCCAGCCATGCCCCCTAGGCCTGACTTTACGAACATTTCAGGAAACAGACACACACAGCCCCTGTGAAAAGCTGCAAGAGTTCCAGAGTGCTGAAAAACTCTTTAGTATGTGGATTGTGATCAGAATCAATCACTGGGCTATTCATCTGATGCTATTCAAAGGCCTCATAAAGTATGCAAGTAACTTTCATTTCAGGATTTTAATCAAGGTATTTATTGAAAACTGTCCTGTATCTTCTGGTTTTAAAAGTTTTTGAGGGATAGAGTGGGACTAGAAACCAATCTAGCCCCCAAAATGGAAAAAGGTGCACTGATAATGAAACTGCACTAACAAAAAAAAAGAAAAAAAGAAACAAAACTGTAGTCAAAAAATCCCAGAAATTCACACACAAGAAATTTTAATTTAGCTAGGTGCCTCAAATATCAGATTTCACCTTAATAAAAGCAAATAGCCAATAGAAGAGGTGACCTACGGTATTTAAAGCTAGAGTAAAACATAGAGGCTAAGATTTTTCGAATGAAACTAAAATCAGTGAGAGGCAAATTCCTTCAGGGTTTTTTTTCATTTTAATATAATCCAGACAAAAAACATCTGACAGTTGCTTAAAAGTTAAAAGCAGTTGTGACTTGATTTTCAGAAGTGCTGGTGGACCAGGGCTCTCAGTGAAGCCCAAAAGAGCTTGATTGATGAAGACCTTTCAAAACTGGATTAGAAGGGCATCAATTTGCTCTTTTATTTTTTTTAATGTGCTTTTATTTCTCCATTTTAATTCTTATTCCTAATAGTATATTTAATTATCACTTGCAGAACATGTCTATTATTTGAATTATACTTAGGAAAATAATCCTTTGTTCCTTACTGTTCCCATTGAAAGAAAAATTAGCTTTGTACTGTTTTTCACTTGAGATTGATCTCAGATGAAGAATCTTGTGTGTGGTTCATAAGTGATCAAGATTCTGGTTTGCCTTAAAAAGCAGGAAACACTACAGAAAATCAAACCTGTTTTCAGAACAGAAAACACTTTTCAGGATGGAAAACCTTCTTTGGGTATCTAGAAAGTGGTGACTGATCAGGCACAAGAGAAGAGAGCAGGTCTAATTCCAAACAGAAGTACAATTAATTGAGCTTTTCATGGTAGAAAAAGGAAAAGTCACTACAAATTGCCCAGAGTGATTTCATGCCAAAATATGACCCAAGGCCCTGCTCATCTTGACTGTACTTTGTGAAAAAAAATTTGACATTTCTAAAATGCTTTGGAGAAAAATAGTGTAACTGCTAGCACAATTATCCCCAGAGCACAGGCTGTACCCTACTTCCCTTTCAGCTGCTGATCAGCCTGTCTGCAATAAAAACACCCCCTCCAAAATCTGGAGGTCCCTGCCTCCACACAGGCACAGTGTGAATCCCACCCTGCTGATGAGGACTGGATTCCTAACCCAGGTTCTTAAGTCCAGATGACTAAAAATCAGATATCTCATCCAAGATTTGACCCTGAGCCTAAGTAGATGTTTTAACCTAAAGGTAAAGGATGGACAACAAATCCAGCCATGTCTGATTTACCCAACTCAGGTCCCAGATTTGAAATGGGAAAACAACACGATAGATTTGATACATTACCCATTATTCTCTTTAAATCCTAGAATTATTTCCCCCCCAGCAGTAACCAGAACAGCACTGTAGCCCCGAGTCTGGGGATGATGCAGAAGTTGTAGTTAAACAACCCAAAGTTAGAGAAGCAGAAACATCAAGGGAAGAGACATCAAGAAGGACTTTGCATCATTCCATCCAATTTTCATTGTAAAAATGTAAACTTAGGTCTCAAGTGTCTTATTAGGCAAGCTCAGCAAATGGGAAGCTTGAGCAAATGAGTTCCACTTTTGCTGGCTGGGATTGTTTTGGCATCTGGAAATATGCTTTGGATGATTGGAACATGGCTGGGAATTTGAATACTCTTTTTCCCCTCCAGTCTTGTAATAGCCTCCTTGAGAGATGTCTTCAGACTGTTGCATTTATATTACTGGCCTCAGATAATTTACATCTAATCTTCCAGTGCTGTTAACAAAAGCTGGGCTAGCATGTGCAAACGTACATAACATTTTTTTAAATGTGAAATCCCAGTTTAACAACATAACAGACTTCAAAGCAGATTTAACATCAGCAGTGTCTGCCACACTGGTTACTAAACTGTTTTCTATAAGAGTTATGGCTGTAATTTATTCATCTGTTTTGGCTGCAGCAGAGCCCTTCATGCACTGAAATACTTTTTGAAATAAACTATTTCAAAAGTGAGGCGTAAGCCAGCAGAAAGAGGAGTGAGTAGAAGAAAGTATCAGTGGATGTCTTTGTGCCTCACCTGGTTCCTGTGATCTCAGAGGGGCTGGGTTCAGGTGTCCTGCTCCATCTCTGACAAAGGAGGTTTCCTGCACACCATTCACTCAACACCATCACATCCTGTCACAGAGTCCTGTGGCAAAGCAGCTCAGGAAAAGTCATCTGTGTGCAGAAGGGGATGGAATCCCAGTGTGGGAGTCCTTTACACAGCTCCCAAAAAGGGCTGTGGGGCTGCACAATATCCACAGGACACCAGAACAAGAGACCCACCCGGGTATCTTCCAAAGACTGACTCGCTCAGACAGCTACAGACTGAAAATCAGCAGTGGGGAGGGAAGTGAAGGAAAGAGAAAGAAGAAAAACATGCTCCCATTGTTTCAATCTTTATTATATTCTTTTGATAAGTGCCCCTTGCCCTCTAGAAGCTGGATTTTCCATTACATAAAGTGGAAGGGAAGAGAATTATGTGAAATTCACTAGGTTTTTTTTTTTTTTTCAATAAGAGAGCAAAAGGAACATAGGGGCAAATCCAAAACAATTCATGTTCATATTTCTCAAATTTAAAATTTCAATTATTTTGTACTTTTTGATACTCAGTTATACATCATCTCATGGGAAATCAAAATAACATGCAAAACTGTTCCTTGCTGTCCATAAGAAACAGATCCACATACTTCAAAATATTTTTCAGGCTTTTCTTTCACAGAAAAATCTGGAATTTGGAGGGAAAAGAGGATTAAAAGGAAGTAATGCTTTACAGATGGGAGTTCCCATTCTCCACACAAACTGAGTGGTCAGAACAATCCTTATCAATCCAATCAGAAATATTAAGAAAGCCTATTTAGAACAGGTAATTTTAGAGAAAAGCACTGGATGATACATTCCTGGTGCTCACTGCAAAGCTTCCCTGCCCTGTGGAAAGTGATGGTTTATTGTAACATGTAGGTTTCCATGGCAAACATCTTATTTCAATATAAACAGGATAGGCTAAAAATGTATCTGCTCACAGCAGTTAATGCCCAAAGGCTGTGGAGATCACCTTCCTCATTTCAAATCAGTCACGGCTATTTATTATAAACAGATGTTAGAATGGATGCAGAATTGTAAACTCCTTAAATGAATATCTCATCTACATTCAGCAGGGCACAAAAGCTGATAAATTCACTGCATTATGCAAATGTGCAATTTTTTCCAAATGTATTCCACCTTCTTCTGAATAATTCCCATGAATGTTTACTTAATGCGGCAAACTGCATGAGCAGAAGCAACTTAATTGTATTATTTTGTACAAATCTCCACCTTGTTAGTGCCTGCATCTGCTTTGCTGTCATAATATTGGTGCAGGGTAACTGAGTAATAATTAAAATTGTGGGGTGCTCCACAGGAAGTGGACTGTGAGGATGGAGCAAGAATTTTACTGTTTTACACAGATTGCTTTGGAGGATTGAAAGGGAGGAAAAAGCCCCAGAGGGTCACAAGTAAGATTCATGCAGTGCCTTGTCTTTCACTAATTTTGGCAAACACACACAAAAAAAATTATGATTAATTTAGTTAGCTTCATGTGAATAAAAAAAAAAATAATTACAGTTCTCTTTCCCTATTCTTGTGTATGGGGCAACCACAGTTTGCAAAAGCCAACACAGCAAATTGGTTATGGAACAATTATTAAAATACAGACCTTCCCATTATTAGGTCAACATCACACCATTTGAACCATGTCACATTCTATAGGTAACAACACTGCATTTTATTTTTGTTTGTAAAGTACCAGAGAAATTAGGATCTGCTCAGTTTAGGGGCAATGGACCTAATATCTCTCTCAGAGATTTTCACTTACAACTCCAGAAATCACAGAAAACACTTTTAATTTGCATTTTTGCACACAAAAAACCCACAGCAGGCAGAGTGATTGCATGCAGATTAAAAAAAAAAACAAAACAACAAAAAACCCCCAAAAACCCACAAAACCAACCAAAAAAACCCACAAAAACCCCAAACCAAAAAAACAACAACAAAAAGGAGCTTTCACAACTCTCCTAGACATAAACAGCAACTAAGTCCTTTTAGCTTCATGGATGAATGGCTAAATTGGTTTGGGAAGTCAGCAGTTCAAGAATTAATTGAGGATAGTTTCCAGTTTACTCTTCAAAACTTGTCTGCCTTTTTAATCATCACAGCTCTCACAGACTTGTTTTTCCTTGCCACTTTCTTCACTAACCTGGAAAGTTTTGCTCATTGATAAAGAGCCACATTCTCCATTTCTGAGCAGAGCAGCACCATCCTGGGGAGCTGAGCTAGAGACAGATGAGACAGCACAACCTAAAAAGGAGATTTTTGCTCTACTTCCAGTCCTGGGGCATCATTCTGCTCATTGCTGGAAACAACAAACACCAGTGATGGAAAAGAACCAAGAAATCAAGCAGAATATTTAATAAAGGAGCCATTTTCAAGCAACAAATTTATCCCAGCAATCAAGACTGCAGGATGGAAATAAGATAATGAAGGAAATACTTGAAGAGATGAGACAGCCAAGCAACCTGAGAAAAGGCTCCCAATGAGATGTATTATTTTGTTAGTGCATTTCATCATCAAAGAGACAAAAAAAAAAAAAAAAAGGGGAATTA
>VWYP01010343.1:37007-50148 GCA_013400435.1 Pycnonotus jocosus
AAAAAAAAAAAAAAAGTGGAATTAGGCTCATAATCATCGTTGGCCTTTACACACAGTAAGATTTAGTGGGCATGTAAATGCAGCCTTGATTACTTTTATTTTTTAATCTGCTGTTACTACTGTCAACATTTCAGCTTGTTTGTGCTCCTGACAGCAATACCTAGGGCTGGTCAATCGCTGCCAAACTCTGTTTACAGAACGGGTTCATGAATTCTGAGCAGCTGTTTGGTTCAGCCGAGTTTGTGCCCTGTGTTGTTCATGAATATTCAAGAAAACATGTTTTGTTTGCACGAATGGTTGGGGAGTGGCTGTTACTGTATGAATATATTCTCATGCAAACAAAGATATTCCTGGGGCAGCCAGAGTGTTTGCGAATTCACCACTAACTCCTTGTTTAAAAACTTTGGGGCGTTTAGTCAGAAATCAGAAACACTGTGACCTGACTCAATGAACCAGCTGAATGCCACCACACACAAGCACCAAACAACAAAAGTCAGGTATAGCAAGTATAGATTTGAGCAAAAAAGTTCATGGAAAAAAAAAATCAAAGCCTTTTGTGAACAGAGTAAGAGAGCTAAACAGTGACTACTGGTCCAAATGGATGAACAATCTGATACTCATGACGCATCTCAATTTGAAATCAGGTAACCATTTTTGTTAGCATATTTAAGTAAGGGAAAAAAACCCCCACAAAACCAAACTAGGCTAGCAGATGTTTTCCTTAAAACTCCTGTCTTAAACTAATCTATTTTTGGGTTACATATGGTACAGGAATCTCTTTTTTCTTTAATGTTTTTTCCAGCAGAAAAAGCAGATAAATGATGTATCAATGAATCTCACTTAAAGATGAGTCAGCTGTAACAAATGTGGGCACGACTGCCAAGCACAGAGCAGACAGGGAGTGGTGTGGGATTGGGATGTGCTGCCTGGCCTGTGCCGTGTTTACCAAGTCATAAACACCTTCTGGCTGTTCTGAGAGTTAAAGCACTCAGCCAAGATGAACATATTGGGAATTCGGTTTGGGGAGGATCCTGTGGAGCTTCAGACAAGAACCTCAGGAGTTTGAAAACAGAGGTTATGAAGTGCCTGAATTTGTAGGATTCCCCCACGAGTTTTTTCTGTCCGGGAAGCTGGACTCGGGAAAGAGAGAGACAAAACACACAGTGAGGCTATTAATTATGTAGATGCATTGCTCATTAGCAAACGAGTGAGTTGTATGTTTCTAAAAATACAAAGGAAGTGGCACAGCAATGTAAGCCAAATATCAGAGAGCACTAACACCCAAACACTGGCTGGGGTGGCTCCCTTCTGTAGGTAAAACCTGTAGGTTTTATTTCCTATGATTTCAGGAAACATTCCCCAAACTGACTTTAGCATGTTAATCTGTTGCTAAGAAGCAAATGAGTGCACATAGTCATGTCCACTGTTCTCCTTGCTGTTCTCCTCAGTGGGCAAAGTTTCTGGAGATTTTGGGTAATGACAGAAAGGAGCAAACCCCACATTACATCATTTTTAGAACAGCACTGATTTATCATCACATAAACATTATTATCTCAGTGTTGCTCAACTTGTAATGATTTTGAAAATTACTGCTTTTAAGATACTAATCAGGTTGTTAGGGAAGTAGAATTAACTACACAGAACATATCTGCTACAGTAATGTAAAGCCTTGTTTGCCCCACAAAGCCCTTTTCTATTTATCTTCCTTTATGCTGTACATTGTGATATCCTCCTGGCCAGAGGGAAAGAGCATTACACAGCTCTGCAGAAAACCCTCCTGCTGGCACATATCTGACTGGTAATACACCCAGCTAAAAATTATCTGACAGAAGTTAATTAATATTCTAGCTTCTGCAATTAGATAATGTTATTCACACCTAGGGACTGGAAAGCACATACATATTGAGCAGAAATTAATATTTATGCTTATAAGCATAATTATTCTGAAACATGAAAAAAAGATATGAAGATATTATTTGATTATTGACCTAACAAGACCCAACTCAAAAGCTAACTACTTCACATATTTCAGGGCATGGAGTTAATTTGTGAGGAGGATGGGATTTAGCATCTCGTATTATAAACCAGACAATTTAGCTTAAGTGTTGTTCAAAATGCCCCATCCTTTAAAGCACAGAAAGTATTTCAGCCTCAGAAATGATAAGTATTCTTCCTCAGGGTAGACACTTTTATTAGTTTATTTCTTTCCAGGCACTCATCTTGGAGAATTTTACTCATTTACAACAGACTTATTTCATTTTTGGTTTGGGGAATAACTGGACAAGGTTTTCCAGCTTTTTATCCAGCTCTGGCTGGAGGGATTCAGCCCCTGCAGCTTCCATGCCGTGGACAGCAGGGCAGTGGTGTTAATTTCATGCTACTGCAGTGGGGAGCAGAGACATTCTCCTTCCCCTTTCCTTGCTGCCAGGTCAGGAGAACAGAGCCATTCCTCCCAGGAAGTCCTGCACACCCCCAAATTCAATCCTGGCTGAGCAAAAACCCTGTCTAGTGGGGCTTTTGGTGCTCTTAGCAAATTTTCTATTGTGGGAAACACTGTCGAAGCATAATGAGACTCTTTTGAGGAGTCGAGGACACCACCTATGAGCCAGGAAATCCCAGTCCCAGTGTGGTTTCTCCTCTTTCAGCCAGCCTCCCTCTATTCCACTGCAACAACTGGATGCTTCATCTGTGTCAACATCGCCTTTTAAAAACCTGCTTGGAATTTTTGTTAGCAACCTGTCCAAAACAAATCTGACAGAAAGGAACAGCAAGAAGCTTTGTGAACAACTGTGAAAGCACAACAGACCTGCACAGCCCTGGCTACAGAGCACTGGGGCTGCCCTGGAGCAACAGTGACAGAGGGAGAGCTCTGGCCCTGCACCTTGTGGGTGCCTCTCCAATTCCAGGCTCTCCCTGCAGCTGAATTCTTCCTAAGATCTCTGTTTGTGCTGGTTATTTGACAGGAGAAAAGGGTCTGAACTCTCCATAAAGCCCCTTCTTTAAAAGAGTGCTCTCAGTGATTTCACCCAGCCACCTCCTCCTGTGACATCCCCAGCAGGTGATTGTCTCTCAGACCCTTTCTGCCACCTCAATGTACTCAAATCATGAAGGAGAGGAGTGGGGGATGAAAGAAGAGACCAGTATTGGTCCTTTAGGAAATAAGGCTAAAAATGAAACTCTTGCCATAATAGGAAGAAATAGATTTTCTACTCTTGTAAATAAAGTCTCACAGGATGAAGAATAGCAGTATCAATTTCTATTTTAACAAATTCAGTTCCACGAGATTTAATTTTTTATCCAAAGACACACCAGAGAAAATTAAAAGTCATTGATCTTGTTCACCTATCTCCCTTTCTTTTCCTTCCCTCCCTCCCAGTTTCACATTTCAAGCACTTAATGGGAGAACTAGACAGTCATTAAGGCAGCACAAGAAACCTCTGGTCTGGCAGCCTTATTTCCTAAGAGGAAGCCCATCAAAGAAAGCTTTGATAGGCAATAGAGCACCCACCTCCCAGCCCCCAAAGCTTTCATTGGTTTGGGAAAGTTGTGGCCCTGCATCCTTCTCAGCCTTCTTTAACTCCTAGATTCATGCATGTGCTGACCCGAATTTATTCCCCAGAGCCTCCTGGGTCATGTTGTTTAGTTTGATCTTGTTACCCACTTATGGCAGATAAGAGGGTTGAGGATTTTTTTAGTCTTTCTCTCTCAACTGACTCATTCCAAAGAAAAACAGTGATTTGTTTCCTCTCACCTTTTTTATGAGTTGCATGAAAGAGGGATCATTTTCAGCTTTTTAAAGTTAAAAAGTTCAAAGCAGAAAACAGGAAGGATGTCCCACTTTTCCAACCAAAAATCAGACTGATATAAGCAGTAATACAAATTTAGAGGAGCCAACCCTATAAGAGAACTATTTTCAATTCCATCTCTTGAATTGCACAAGAATGCAGTTTTAATAGTTTCTTTCTAAAGTTACTTTATCAAAAAGAAATGTTGTTGTCATGGAATATCTGCTCATTTAGGTAACTGCTTTGTGTACATTTCTCTTTTGTTTTTCCCCTGTCCCTAACAGAAACCTCAATTACAGCACTGAACATTTGGGCAAGATCTCAAATTAACTGGAATACATATCCTTAGAGAAATCAGCTGTGCATAATGAAGTTTATGACAATGCTGGGAAAATATCATCCGGCTGAGTAAGTTTTTGCATTTTGTGGTATTTTTAATCTCCCCCTACTTGTTCCTATGGACATGTCAAGATATTCCTTTATCAGATAAGAGGAAAAATGGGCCAGGCTGCTGACAAATTCCTTACACAGCAAGCTGGTGATAAAAACGGAACAAGAAAAGTCTGAGGATCAGATTTTTTTTCTTGGAAACTGAGCTGGATCATCTTAGACCCAGATGATTCCATATGAACTTGAGAACTCCTGTGATGCCATCAAATCAAATTATTCCAGCTTCTGGCAATAACAACCAGAAAAAAGAAGCCTTATATCCAGTTCAAGTGAAAAAGAGCATGATGGGCAATGTCTGTTCTGCCTTTTACAGTTGGATTTTTATTGAGGGCAGTTCACTGGGAGACCTTGTGATACAAATAGCAGTGTTTTTTTAAACTCTCAGCTAAAAGAGAATTCCAGTTGTGCATTTGCCCCAGAAAGCTTTAGGGATTCTTGTGACCAGCCTAAAATTATTTTATTTTCCATTACTCTGAATCTATTGTTTTGAATATTTTGTACTGCAAAAGTGAAATGTTTAGTTTTGCAGTTAGATAGTAGGAAAAGTATCATGTTAACTCATTGCTAAATGTGAATATAAAATTCTAGTTGAGATTAAAAGTTACATTTTTTCCTACTAAGTTATATTGCCAGAATATGGCTGGAAAGTGTTTGTATATTCAGGACAAGGCTATGTAAGGCCACAGCAACTAACAGAAATAACAAATATTTCAGCTGAAAATCCAAGGAATATGTTATAAACCTAAAAAGTAGTAACACGAGCGTGGAAATCACTAGTTTGTAACCAAACAGATGACTGAGGAAACCCAAAACTTAATTCTTTTGTCCGAGAAACAATGCTGAGAAGTGGCTTAAAGTTGTGGAAAGTATAGGTAGAAACCCATAAGGTCAAGCTGTTCTATAGGGCTATTCCAATGAAACAAAATGTGTAAAATTTTTTTTCCACCTACAGCTTATCTGCAAAGGGAAGTTAAAGCTCAACATTTACTACAGCTAAAATTATAAAAGTTACAAATAGAATAGTGTGGCTCTGATTTTATACGCTTGGACTTGCACTTGATATTAAAGCAAAAAGCCTTCTCATGTTTTGGAATTCTGAGCTGAGTTCCCAAGCCTTTTTCATGTAAATAAGAAATGTTTACATTCTTTAGTTCTGATAGAATATTTGAGTGATTGGTATGAACACCAATCCAAGTGATAGGATGTTCTGCTTTGGCCAATAATTGGCCACCTTTGTACAGTGTATATAAATGGAGTTAGAAAATTAAAATAAAGAGATTTTTGTATGCTGACTTTGGACCTGTCTGCTTCCTCCTTTCCTAACTCCAAAAAACAAGTGCTGCACCCCCAAAAGAGGTGCAACAGAATAGCACCAGGAAGAATGGTCAGGTGCAACTAAAGGTTAAAACATCAAGTCTGCCCTCATGGAGACTGTGAGAAGGAGGGATGTTGAACAGGAAAATTCTTTGTGTCATTATGGAGTCATACAATTTAGAATTAATTATTTATATCTATTTATATGAAAAAAAAAGCTTCCTATTTCACTATGTTACGAGGCAGCAGCTTCTGTCTTTTGTCTCAGGGATGTGATCTCATGCAGATGCAGCCTCCCAGTGATCTTTTTGATACAGAGGTTACATTGACTTCAGTGGGAGTTGGGTTATTAAATTCAGCTGTATCCAGGCCTGAGGCAGAAAGGACTTCCTATCCTTTGGGCAGAGGTGTGTGCTGGCTCACAGGACAGAGCAGCACAGAGCACCATCCAGGGAAGCTCAAAGTGCTGCTTTGCATTCAGGAGTCATACAGAAGAACTGGGAGAGAAAATCTGTAAAAAATTTATCAAAAGCGTTGAAAAATCCCTGTCTTGAGTGAGGCTGGGCTGCTCGCCTCTCTTCTTACTGAGGGTGAGTTGGTAGAGAAATGAACAAATATCATCTGTTTTATCTTGGGGTTGGCTTTTCCCCTCCCCAGCAGTGTAGTGTTTTACTGACAAAATAAAAACCAAATCAAAGAGAAACGAGTCAACCATGCAGCCCTAGATTGAAGACAGGTTTGATGGCCCTCAGAGGAAAAACAGCCAATTTTTTTCTCCACCAAAGAATGAGTGAGTATTCTGATATTTTTGTGACAGTCTCTCATCCACAGCTGAGCAGGGATGACCACAGGGCACTGGCAGGACCCTGAAGGAGCATGAAGGAGAATCGTCCTTGGGCTGATAGTACTGCTGGCCCCACTGCTGCCCCAATCCAAGCCCTTGGCAGGCTTGGGGTGTTGTTGGATGGCTCAAGTGTTTCAGGGGACTTTTTAGGTCCACTCAGTTCTTTCAAGGTTGCCTGAACTGAGGCACCAGTGGGAAGAAGCACCTCACCTACAAGTGAGGTCTTGGCCATGAATGAGCCTCCCCAAACCTTTTGGCTGATTCTTTTTGACAGTAGAAGGAAATGACAACAGCTTATATGATGTCCAACCCTTTACAATGTGGTTTAGTGGTTGCTGGTTGGATTGGGTCAAAAGTTGGCCTTGATGATCTTGAAGGTCTTTTCCAACTGTAATGATTCTGTGATTCTATTCTTTTCCAGCCTTAATGATACCATGATTCTGTTCAATGCCTGGTGAGAGCTTCTGTGTGAGCCTCGTGCCAGCTTCTTCAGTTTAGGTCTGCAAGTGCTCTCAGCCATGGTATTGAATATGGGCAGGTCAGGTCACCTTTCACACTGAAAATTACTTTCCACACCATTTTTTGGATGTGCTGCTCAGCACAGTTCTCACTGCAAAACCCACTCAAGAAAGAGCAAATTAGAGCAGGTCCAAACCCACATCCCACACCCCTCTGCACATATGAGTCAGTGCAGGAATCAACCAGCAGAGCAAAATGTCCTCAAACATTACTGGGAAACTGCACTGCTGTTAAACAGGGATTTGCACTGACTTTGAAATTAGCCCCAATTCCCCTCACTGGATAACAGAGAATGAACATGGGAGCAGTATGGTTTTGTTATAATATCTGGATTTTAATGGTACACGTATTCAGAATTATTCCTTTGGAATAAAAAAGGCCTCTAAACACATAACTGTTCAGCTTTATCAACTAAGAGATAATGATATATTAAAATGCACTGAAAACATGTTGTAATTTTTACCAAAACTACAACATAATTACAGCCTTTGGAGTGTAAGGTATGACTGTAACACAATGATGAATTAAAGATGAGAAATAAGCATATAGACCAGTCTGTGTTTAGAGTAGACCTCTCTACCATATTCCCCTTGTGAATCCACTTTCAAGAATATGGTCTAACTTTCCTTTACACCTGCTGGGCCCAAAGTGGAAGATTTGGAAACTACCAATCTGCAAATGAGGAGCAGAGCAAGCCTGTTGTTCTGTGCCGCCAAACACGATGTGCCTGTATTATTACCAATTTCCTGAATAGCCCTAAGAGGGGTAATTTCTCCCTGCTCTGCATTTCCCCTTTGGAAACAGCTTCCTGGATAATTTGAGGCTGGCAGTTTTCTCCACCACAGTGCAAACATGAATGGGACCTGCTGGTGTAACAGCGCTGCTTGTTAGGGAAATGTTGAAAATTATAGTTTTTTAAGTGGAAGAGAGACTATAAAAAAGTTGGGCTTTTTTCCCCCATTTGGTACAAATATTCCAGTGTATCCCAACTAACTCTTCAGCTACAAATTCAAAAAATGTGCTTTGCCAAGAATTTTAACTGGTTGTGCAAATCTTTGCCATCTGTTGCACTGTCTAACTGCAGAGACAAACCCAGCATAATTTGCCACTGTAGCATAATAACATTAGATGGATGATTTATGGGGCCCTGAATGTACTTTACTCAGAGCTATGAGCTTTTTTTGGCCTTTGCACAAATTTCAAATACAAACTCAAACACGGGGCTGCTCCCTCCCTCCACTGCAATCTCCTCATGTCAAACACAAATCCTCTAATATCAGTTACCATATCACCGTGCATGCAATCCCCAGCTTACAGGGTAATAAATCCAGGGGAAGGATGCTATTATACTCTGCTATCTTGGAACACATATAAATAATTCACACCTTTCCTATAAATATTTATCCCAGTAACCGCAATACTCATTCAAATAAAGGTTTCATCTTCATCCATGTCCGTTTGCCATATACAAGCCTAAGAGATGGAATTTTCCAACTCTTTCCTCTACTTAATTTATATTTTCTTAAAATTCAGATGGAAAACTTTTCTCATAAAAAGTCTCCTTTGTCTTCTTCCTTTTAAGTAATTCTTTGGCTTCAATGGAACTGCTGTGGGTTTACATGAAAATGAGAGAAGTCTGGGACTGCATCCTTCTATTAGTGTCCCATGAGTCTGAACAAAATAATCATGATATTATAAGCATGGCTGTATGGTGAAAACACATCTGAACTGTAACCCAGGAGACAGAAAATTTCCATGAACTTTCCACACCTCTAAATGCTAAACTGACACTTTTTTTTTTTCATCTGCAGTTTCTTCAATTTTCACTTGAAACGAACACCCACAAAAAAAATCCCAAACCAACCAACCAACCAACCCATCTTGAAATGTGGCACCTTTAAAAGCCAAAATTAGATATTTATCTCTTATTTGCATCAGGAAGAAAGGGGAAATGGGAGTGAAGCAGTGGAAGCTATGAATGCTCATAAGTGAGAATGGAACACTCAATCAGTTACAAAATTACTCCCTCCAGGCTGCAGCAGTTTGGTTTTGCCAAAAAGTCATCACCAAAAAAGCATCCTGGGAGAAGAAAATTCCTCTAAGTGGCCATCTTTTTCCTGAGGAGAGATATTATGAACCATAAAAATTATGTGCTGCTTCTGTTTCATGAACATTACATAATTGCCAGACTAAATAGGCAGAATAAACAGAGAACAGGCATTTTTACTGAGCTTTGGAAGAATAAAGCCATAAAGAAAATAACTCCATGAAATTTACAGGAGAGACCCATTTCAGACCATATGTTGGGAAGGAGCTACATCCAAATGTATGAGTCAATGTGTTAGCAAAGTGTTGCATGTGGAGTTCGTGAGCTTGGGACAGTTGGGGGCTCAGGTTTCTCAGCACTTTCATGCTGGTCTGCTTTTATCTTCCAAAACATGACACATCTACTTGACTTTCTGCAGCAGGAATTTTCCCCCTACTCTTCACTGTGAATCTGAGCAGAGAAATTAAAAATTCTTGACTTGCCCATGGTGTGGACACTTCAGCATCTGTGTAATTCTTTTTTAAGCTTCAGAGCCTTAATTGATTGGTTTAGGCTTGACAAGTTGAGAAAGTTGGGGCTGTTCAGCCCGGGAGGTTGTGTGGAGACCTCAGAGCACCTCCCAGTATCTGAATGGGCTGCAGGGAACTGGAGAGAAACTCTTCACCATGATCTGTAGTGGCAGAACAAGAGGAAATAGCTTCCAGAAAGAGGGGAAATTCAGATTAGATTTACTGAAGAAAATCTTCATTTTGAGGGTGGAGAGGCCTTGGGACAGGTTGCCCAGAGAAGCTGTGGCTGCCCCATCCCTGGGAGTGTCCAAGGCCAGGTTGGATGGGGCTTGTAGAAACCCGGGATAGTGGAAAGTGTCCCTACCCATGGCACGGGGTTGGAAGCAGGTGACCTTTAAGGTCCCTTCCAACCCAAACCATTCTATGATTCTATTTTGCAATCATGTGATTATGTAGCCCAATTATAGTCAGCACTGACTGTGTTTCTCCAGGTATTCCATAATCCAGATCCCCAGGTTTTTTTCTTTGTTGTCTTCAGACCAGACTTTTGTCTCCATTTATTTTTATGGTGTGATTTATACAGCTTATAAAAATATTATTTCAAACCTGCCTGCAAGCAACAGCTGTATGACTGCATAATTACCACTAAAAGATGGTAATGCTAGGAGAAGATATTCTCACACAAAAAAACTCATCTGGCATAATCACTCATTTATTTGTTTAATAGATGAAATTAATGAGAGAACAGAACAGGGACAATAATGACGGTGTTACAGATGAGCTTTGCTGCTTCACTCTGCCAAGATCTACCCACCAGCTCAGCATCCCCTAACTTGAACAGAAACTGCCAAGTACATCTGGCCCAAAAATGAGTTTGACAAGCTTTTCTGTTTTATGAGCTAAAATTTGTTTTTCTTCCATACTGAATAGTGGAGCTTTTCAAATATATTTTTGTGTTTTTTGGGAAACAAACTGCACAGGAATGTTCACTAGATAACAAAAACAAATAAAAAAACCCCAACCATGAGTGGGATGATTTGGGAAATATTTCTTTTAGCAGTCAAAAATCCAGGATGAACCTCAAAAGGTCATCATTAAATTGTCAGAGTAGAGGTGGGGTCCTTTGGGTTATGTAGGGGCCACATGTAGCGGTCACATAAGTGACACAACTGGGTGCTCATGTCCTAGCACCAAAGCACTGGTGTCCCTGTGGCAGCTGTGACCCTGAGACCCCAGGTGCTCGAGCCAGAGAGGGCTGAGGGCCAGAGGGACCAACTGCCCAAAGCTGGGAGGGAGCAAGGCCTGTCCCTCCTCTAAATGCACCAAACATTGTTCAAGGAGCAATAAGACACTCAGAAACTTCCCACCCCTCCAACCAGGAACTTAGATTTATTTTCCTTTTTCTGTCTTTCCAGCAGGATATGACAATGAGAACATTCCCACCACCCCACCAAGAAATATGGATTTATTCCCCATTTTCTACCTTTCCCAGCATCTTACAGGGTATTTCAATGTCATTTCCAGCTGCCCTTCACTCCATAAGGTCGGCTGATTCTGTTGTTGGAAAAGTGGGCTCTAGTTTTTCTCTTGCCAAAAAAACCATAAAAAACAAATCATCATGTTTTCATTAAATTATAATGCAAAAATAAGTGTGCACATGTTCTACAGCTTCTGTGACTCAACGCTGAGGATGACAAACATAAACAGACTACTTGACTTGTCTAATTTGGGCATTAAGCCTTTTATCTCAAAACTGAATATCAAGAGAAAGAGAAAACATTCAGTCTTGTTTTCTAACATGAAGCCATTTCACTGACAAGCAACTCCAGCTTTGTGTGTATCTCTGTTACAACTCCTTGAAATACCAACATTCAGTCCGGATTAAGGGAATTTTATTTGCAAAAGTACAAATACTACTTGAAACAGCCTAACACGTTTTCCATCCATATTTACCACCAGAAGGCACAGTAAAACCTTCCTTACACCTGACCAAAGGCTTCCCAAAGACACTGCATATTAGGTTACCACGGTAACTAACTAATACAGGCTTATCAAAATTATTTTGGCTGTTGCAAATATTCACAGCATCAGTGACAAAAATACTTAGAAGCCAGGGTTTTACTGACAAGGCAGAGCCCAGGATCTGGCACATATGCTGAGGAGGAAAACATGCCAGAATCATGTTCTCCTCCCTCCTGTGTGGTTTCAAGCCTGGCACAGGGCTCACTCCATTAGCATCACACTCCATCCTGTTAATTACTTCTCGGATTATCACACTGCGTACTGAGCTGGAAGAGACAGTGACAACTTCCAGACCCTGAATTAGACACGCAAGTGCTTACCCACCTCAAACTTGCTCAGATGGGTAAGAAAAATATATCCTGTGGTGACACTGCGTGGAGGGGGAGAGGCTGTGGGATACCAATTGCAGAGGAAATGATGGAAGGGGATGGACAGAGCCCTTCTCAGCAAAGAGCTCCTGCAGTGGTCTTGTGGCTTAACTGATGAGTGAGCCAGGGTCTGGTTACATGGGGATTTTTTTAATTCTAACACAAAAAGTAAAGGCAATATTCACTTGCTAAAAAGAATGGTGGAAATCAACATTTTCTGCCACAACACAGCACAGAAGAGAAGGATGGGCACAGGTCAACCCCTCAGGCTTCAAATCAGCTTTTTAAACTCTGCTCAGAACGAATGAGTTAGCAACCAATACACACCACATGGCCCACACCAAAATGCTGCCACCCTCTCCAAGTGGGGCATTGCTTATTGTGGTTCCCAGTGTAGCCCCCCCTATTCAACTCTCTTCAAAAAACAAAATGAAGTGAACAAAACCAACCCCACCCAGACCCAAAACTCAGCTTTTTTCATCCATGCAGACAGTTGTGTTACTGCTCACAAAGATCAGTTCTTGCAATATAATTTCCACTGTACAAGGTGGGGCTGTACCTGTGGGACAGGTGGTCTCTTATTTCGTCTTAAAAGAAAGTGCTTGGTGGCAATTCATCCCAATCAAGGTAAAATCTTATGCCTGGAGGGAGCTGTTGGATCAGTCATTACTGAAGGACATCAAGAAATGACAATAAATCATATCAGAGGAACTGCCCTTTCCCAAGTGGACAGGAAAGTTTCTGTTCAGAAATAAGAAGAATGTTTGCTCTTTAAACTCACATTTCAAAATTTGCCAGAATTCATGGATATTTTTTCTTAAAAAGGCTATTGCTTATCTTGTTTTCCTTGTTTTTAAGATTTTGCTTCAGCAGGCTTTATGGCAAAAAAAACGAGGAGAAAAAAAGGTAGTGGAAACAGTATTGCAAGAAAACAATAAACATTAATAAAGCATTACACCTTCAAAGAACATGTGAAGTTTTTCTAACCTGAATACTGAGTCAATCTCAAGCCTAGCAGCTGAAAGAAAATACAGGAAGCAGAAGGGAAAATCCAGCAAGAGAAAATAAAAAATATATTTTGGGCACTTGGTCCCTGATGTCAGATGTGTGACACAGTTGTGTTTTATTCCAGGCAAAATTTCATATCCGTGAAGTTATTAGAGTGGCAGAAAGTGCTGTGGAAAGCAGAGTAAGCTCATTTCCTTCCTATCTTGTCTCCTCCTGGCTGCAGAGTTGGGTGGGATCAATGTTCTGCTCTCCACTGTGACACAAAGCAAAGGAAA
>VWYP01010345.1:0-43942 GCA_013400435.1 Pycnonotus jocosus
TAAGAAACCCACCACCACACAGCTTCAGGATCACACCTACATGTGAAAGAGGCCAGTGAAAGCAGCTTTCACAGTGGTGTGTTTTCAGCCCAAACAACCAAAGAGCAGACCCCAGCTGGTCATAGAACATTTCACATCCTTCTGCCTCACA
Organism: Pycnonotus jocosus; assembly: GCA_013400435.1. NCBI lineage: Eukaryota > Metazoa > Chordata > Aves > Passeriformes > Pycnonotidae > Pycnonotus > Pycnonotus jocosus. The sequence continues at coordinate 152 of VWYP01010345.1, forward strand.
GTAACCCTTCAGGTAGGACAGGTGCACCTGCAGAATGGAATGTCACTGCTCTCCTGCCCTCCCAGGCTCACCAGGAACCCACAACAGCACCTGAAACCCTCACCAAGGACACAAGGAGCAACTTACAGCTCCTTCTTGGAAGAGGTTTCTTACTGAAAAATATCATGGAAGGAAATATTGTGTCTTGAAGAAGTGAATAAAACCAGCTCGTTTCTGTCAATAATCATCTCAGTACCCCTGCACTGGTCATTAGAGTGAGGCAGAAACCTTTGGAAGATGGTTATATGTGAAGTTATACTGGCTGGTGTTGGCTGGATCTCAATACTTATGACCAGAATATATGGCACTATCAGAGCAGATCTGCTAGGAAGCCAGCTGGAGAATGAGGGCTGTCTTGGGAGCTCTCCATCACCAGATAATAGCTTGAGCTCCATAAAATCTCTTTTTAGCATGAAGTCCCATTTCTGGAGCACAGCAAATCCATGGACAATTACTTGTTCCATCATGGAAGTCAAAACATTTTATCCTTCCCAAATCAAGTTTTATTTCCTTCAAGTCCCTGTACAACACCCCGAAGCCAGGTCATTTGTTTCCTTCATCATCACTCTCCCAGTAGGACAAAAGTAGAAAGAGAGATGTTATATCATTTAAATTGAAAATTTTAGTTGCTTTTCCTAATGATGAAGAAAAAGCTACTATTAGAGGGGCTCATCAGCGGAGAAACAATCCAACAGCTTGTTCCCCAAACACCACAGCTGGAAACCTCTGGCTGAGCCAGCAACATCAGAAGTGCAGAGCTCAGCACTGGTTTCCTGTCAGGGAAGAAGAGATCTCTTTCTCTTCCCCCTCTCCATCACCACACCATGGCAATCAGCACCGTGCAAAATGAACAGCATACACAGGAGAGGCCAAATGTGCTGGTGTTCCTGTCACCTGCAGGGCCTGAGGGGGTTTCTCAGGTTATTGGGAATCTTTGTGTCCTTGGATGCATGGGCAGGGCTGAGAGCTGGACTCCGCTCTGCAGGACCTTCCCCATGTGGCAGCAGGGAGAGAAAGAAGAAGCAGGAGATGCAGCTGATAGCAAAGGAAAAATGAACTAATGAGCTGCAGGAATGGGCACAGAGCCAGACTGTAGGGATGCAGTTTTTACACTGAGCAAGTTTCCATACAGGGAAAAGTTTAGGGTTTGCCCCTTATATTTCTTATAAGGGAATAAACCCAGAAACTTCGGTAAGACTCAGATAGCCGTTAGCCCAGTGCAAAAAGAGAGGCTTCGATTGAACCCTGTAGCTGCCTGTCAAAGCCTTTATGTGTTTCCATTGGCAGCTTGCCAGTAAAGCCCACCTGAAACATACGGTACTTAAGAGAGAACACAAAAGACTCCAGTGGCTTTTTAGGGGTGTCGTAGCAAGGTGCAGAGGCTTCTCTGGCACCTGTGCACGGCTTTATCTTTTGTTTCTGTAACGTTTATTATTTTCATTTATTAAACATTTTGATTTACAAAACACACCCAAGGAGCTGTCTCGCTAATTAATATGCCATTTCCTGACCGGGCTGGACCCTCAAGGGTGAGGTGGCTTCCCTCACCAGACCCCCCCAAATCATTAAACATGGTCAGGTTCAGAAGAGCTCTATCAAAGTGTCTATCAAAACTCTTGCCCTCAAATGGATTTACTGGATGAGAAAGAGGAGCTGGGGTGCAGAGTAAATACAATACTAATGGGCCCAGCCTCTCCCTGCCGGCAGTGCCTGGTTACTGGAAAAGCTCTGTGAGGTGGAACAGTTTGCTGGAAAACGGGAGAAATGGGATTTAAAAGCAGGCCTGGGGAAATGCTGAGATTCAGATCTTCCAAACCAAAGCAGCAGCTGGGGAGGCAAGTGAGGGGTACCATGCCTGGGCTGCAGTGACTGCTTCATCTGCATTGTGTTCTGCTAGTGGGTTACTTCTGTAAAGTGACACAGAGCAGGGCTAGACTGGATATTAGGAGGAAATCCTTCCCTGTGAGGGTGGACAGGCCCTGGCACAGGGTGCCCAGAGAAGCTGTGGCTGCCCCTGGATCCCTGGAAGTGTCTAAGGCCAGGTTGGACATGGCTTGGAGCAATCTGGGATAGGGCAAGGTGTCCCTGACATGGCAGGAGGTGGAACAAGATGATCTTTAAGGCCCTTTCCAACCAAAACCACTCCATGGTTCTACACTACAGCCAAGTTGACATCCAGTAAAGCTTCTGTGTCAATTTTAGTGCCTGATGTACCAGATCACATGGTGGTAAACCATGAGACAGTCTGAAAATTGAGAAATATTTCAGTGTCTCAAATTTTAAGTACATGAACAAGTCCCAGGACACCTCAAGTTAATTCTACGCATGAGTGTCTTCTGTAGGAAGGATGGATTTAAACATGTGGTTAAATGTTTTCCTGAATCATAGCCCTCAATTGTGAAGAATGAAGAGACATTATTGGAGATGCAGTTTATACCCAACACTTGGCACATTAGGCAGCACCCGTGTGGTTAAAACAACACTTTTTCATTAAGAATTATAATCGGGGAAAAACAAATTAGAGCCAAAATGAAATAGGCTTTTTATTTTTCCCCTTTTACCAAGAGATTATGTATTTCCCAAACACAATTTCTTTAATCCATATCTAATGCATTAGAGGCATTCTGCTATTTTCCTCTAGACAAACAAATTTCCCACCCAGTGTGGGATCACAGCCCTGTTCCAGAGAGAAAAACAAGTCATAATAATGCTGAGGCTACTAAAGGAAAATGTTAAAATAATTAAAATATGAAAGAAGCTGCTGTCTTCCTGGGATTTCAATTTCAGAGGTGCCTGAGGGGAGGGGGTTGGATATCTCACACTGATACACTGTTTGATAAAGTGTGATAAAGACTTAGAAAAATTGGCAGATTAAACTGAAATAAAAGCTGAGGATGTTTGCATTCAAAAAGCTATTAAAAGCAGTATGATTGAGCAGCAAGAAGCTTCTCTTTTATGCAAGAATGCACCGGAGTGGGATGTTTGCTGCATCGATGTCAGAGAGATCAAAGAGTTGTTTTTTGTTAGTGGCACAAACTGTTCTTTTTGGCTGCTGGCTTGGATGTGCAATTGGAAGTCTCCTGGATCATGCTGGTCTGTGATGTCACCATGGGATGGGACTGAGGATCCAGGAGCACTCTGTGATCCTAAAGTAATGCTGCCATTCAGAAGACCCTCAAAACCCTTCTGTGACCTAGCAGCCAAAGGCTTGCCCAACTTGCACAGCACAGAGATGGCTCAGCCACTGTTTGCCTGCCTGAAGACTCCTTCCCTCAAAACTTCTGAGGGGTTTTGCCTCCATTCAATTGCCTCCAAAACAACGGCCCTTTTTCACACTGATTCAGACTCAGGCTGTCAGTGTGCTGCCCAAAACTGGGAGAACAAATTTGATAGATCCTTCTTTCCCTTCCCTATCAGCTAATTAGCCATTTGTCTTGCAGATGGCAAGGGTTTGTGCCCTGACTGCCCTCATTTGTAAATAAAACTGCAGGTGAACCTGCAGACCAGAGGGTTAAACCAGGCAAAGCCAAGGATGTGGAGCCTGACAGGAATCGTGGCTGTTTGATTGATCTCACAGCTCAAAGAACTGACAACAAACCAAGAGGCTGCTCAGGCCAGAGAGCCCAGCACCAGAGCCTGAGCTACGCCTGTGTTTGTGTGTTGAACCGGCTGAAAGAGCTGTATGGAACCATAGGCAGTGAGGATCAGGTCTCTCCTCTGGCAAACTCCCAGCAGGGCCAGGCACAGAGCTGTGACAAGCAGCTGAAACAACAGCTGTGCTGGCAAGAGGCATCCACATGGACACTCAGCCACTTTGCATCCCCCTGCTAAGTGCCAAAGCCCAGCAGATTGCTCTGCCCGTGGGCTCTGAGAGTCCCATTGCCCCCAAGGGCAGTGGTGGCCCTGGCAGGGCATTGTGGAAGGAACCAAAGCTGGCCTGGCATTTCTTTCTAGTGCTGCTAACAAGCAATTTGCAAGTTCCCATATGAAGCTATTTTGAGAATAAGAAGTTCCTTTAACACAACAATCTATTCTGAGGGTGAAAAACAAATGCACCTGCAATAACTAGGGATCTGTCCCACGAGAATCAGTAATGAAAATATGTAAACAATCCAAGAATAGATAGATTTGATAGACAAGCAGAATACCTTTTACTAACCAACAGAATAATTAACAGGAAAGCTATTAACGAATTAAAGTTGCCCATGAGGTTTGTAAAAACTGTATAAAATACAGCATGGGACCATAATAAAGGGAGCCTTCTGAAAGCTTTTATTGTGTTACTTTTTATGTCATGGCCACCTCAACAACAACATCTGGACATGATGTGCATGTCTTGACATTGGGTTAGGCTAGGCTGGATGGGTGCTGTAAGGAGATAATGCTGGTCCTGGTGCTGGGTAGGCAGAGGAGCCACCTCACTCAGGGAGAGCATCAGAGCTGAGTTTTGGAAACAAGGACACATTTCCTTGCTCTCTTCCTAAACACTGGAGTCGTAAAAATATGATCTGTAGTTTATCTGCAGCAAAACCCCCAAGCAAGCATTGATTCAGCAGCAGCACGGGTCACTCACACCATCAGATTTTAAGTTTACAGCAAGTCTTGCTACTTTTCTAACTCTCTCTCTTCCCCCTGCTCCAGCCAAGACTACTCTTTTATTTCCAATTGCCTCCCTCTGGCAGCTTTATATTAGTGACCTGAGGGTGCAAATTAGATGTTTGAAAACACAGCAGTTAAATCAACAACTCTGAAGTGTAATAGAGGTCAGGACAGTTTGCTTCCAACTCAGTTGCTCAGTTTCTGCTTTGGTTTGTGCTATCTGCATTTTGCAAAGTCCTTTGATTTCTGCACAGAGTGAAAACAGGCCCAATCCTCCTTCTGTTCAGATCTCCAGCTCTCTGTATTTTCTCTCTGTTTTTAGGCTTCTAAAAAGAGGCAGTGGTTCCCTTGGTTCACTGTCAGTAATTTTCTGGGAAAGGCTCCCGTTCTGGACTATGTCCTTTGCCTTGGAGCCCTTCTCCTAAATCTCTGTGTCAGTGCAACTGGGCAAAGTGACACAATTTCCCTGGAATTTTCGGTCTGTCTTGCTGCCAATCACCGAGTGCCTGTTCCGATTACATCGCCGGTCCTTAATGGGCTCGTTAACACTTGGACACTGGCATGTCCTGCTGGCAGAGCTCTCCCCCAGCACTAAATAAACACCACCAATCAGGAGAACCATGACCAGGAGCTGCCGAACGGAGCTTTGGGGGAAATATTTCACCATAATTTCAGAACTTTGTAATTGAAGGCTGACTGGTGTGGAGGAAGAAGCGATTCTCCTCCGCTATCACGCACCCGGGGCTCGGTTCATTTGTCTTGATTAGCAGAAGTTTAACCATGGCATGCCTTTAATTAGTGGCTTTCTCAGAAGGCTCGTTGGTGTGAACCACCAGAGCCAGGCAGGAACACAGCTGGGGCAGCTCTGCGTGGTGTGTTTGGAGCAAACCTTGGGCCACAATCACTTGGGCTGGCAGTGGAGGGAGGGAGAACAGCCTGGAGATTGCTTTGCAGAGGAATAACGCCACAAAACAGGCATCTCTTGTGTCCTGGGGAAGAGGGGTGCTAGCACTGCTGGAGGGACTCTGGAAGGCAGAGGTTTCCTTTTGCATGCAGCATCTCACTGGCACAAGTTTCAATTGAGACCTTGGGTTTCAGTCCCTTAATATTTTATTATGCATATTTAAAGTGTCTGCTGCTTGAAGGGAAGAAGAGGGAAAAGTTTCTGCCTACAACATGATTCGTGAGCGTGAGCGGATGAAACTCAAACAGCACAAAGAAAAGGGAAGTTGTGAGTATCGTTTGCTAAGGGTTTCTCCCAGGTGTTTTGAAGAGGTCCATTGTGAAGAACAAGAGATTTAGGGTGGCGAATGATTTGCTCTCAATCGGTTTAGCGGTCTTTTTGAACAGGAGGAAGGTTTATACCAACATTGCCAAGCACTGGAGCTCCCCTAAGCGCAGAGCAGGGGCAGCATCAAGTGGCTCCAAGCCCTCAACCAGCACTTCAGTCTCTTTGAGGAGGGCTGGTGTAGTGTTTTAGGTGCGCAGGGCTGATTCTTTAGGACGACAGAGAAATTCATGAGAGGAATTTAGGGCAGATTATCACTGCCTTTGGTCTGCTTTTGTGTTTTCGTTAGGTTTCAAAGAGGTTTCTGATAGGAGATTATGGAGCATTCCCCTCCTTGGGAGCTTTGTTCTCTCTTCTGTCAGGCAGCCACAAATTTAAGCACACAGGAGTTGTTTCATCTGAAATCGTTGGCCCTCATGTAAACAAGGCCATTAAATAGAGGAAAAGACAAATGATGCTAGCAGGCATGTGCTTTATTCTGTCTCAGAAAGCTTTTGATGGCTGGCTGATCCCACATGCACCTTGGAAAGGTCTGGGCTATTAGAGAGAGTAAACAAGTCTTCACTTTACCTTTCCTTTCCTTTGTCTCTCCCTTTTCTCTCCCTCCTTCTTGCCCTAATGCCACCTTCCCATTTCTACTTTCCCTAATTCATTATTTTCCATTTTTTGTGTCCTGGAGGCACAATACATGTTTTAACAGGCAGGATTTCTAAATCCTTTTATTTTCCTTCAGATTCTTTCTGGTCCTCTCTAGGCTATGCACACACACACACACACACACACACGTGCATTTGTATGTGTCTTTGTTAACATCTTCTTTTTTCCTTCCTAAACTCTTTCCATACGTCCTTTGAGTTCACTAGTCCTATTTCCATCAAAATTTCCTCTTTTTTAATCAATACAGAATAATAAGCAGATTGGATTTCCTATCTCTTGGGCTGCTTTTCCAAAAGCTGTATTTTTTTTTCTTTCCCTTGGATTTTCTTTCCTTATTTTTATTTATATCTTTATTTTTACTTTACTTTCAAAGAAATCATCCTTTTCCTCTTTTGGTTCCTGGCTCCTCCTCCAGTGTTTCATTCAGGCTATGGATGATTGTCTCCATACACTTCTTTTATGCTATGAAATGAATTGCTAATGCAACCCTGGTGGGAGAAGCATAGTCTGATCTTGTCCTAAATGGGGCCTTGTTTGCAGGGGATTATGTATAAATGTATAGACTGCATCATTATATATTCACTTAGTGGAAAGAGGTCTCTGCTTATTCCATAAATGAATTCCTGGGGAGAGGAGATGCATCCAGCCTGGAAGTGCCTTCAAGTCCACTCCTGCTCCCCTGGCATGGCTGCTCAGTGAAGCCCAGCATCAACCAAATGAATATTCACTGCCACAGGAGCTGCAAAGGTGAGGGGAGACAGAACCCCTGTGACCCTCAATATTCCTGCCAGAGATCTCCTGGCCCAGATATTCCCTGGAATGTGGGAATTCCTTGCACTGCTAGGAACCCTCTGGGCTGGGGGAAGGGGCAAATTTTGGTCTCTGAAACCTCCAGATCAGCCCCCTCCAAAGAGACGTGCACCAGCAGGCCTAGAGCAGGATGCAACCCCAAAAATTCTGTTAAATACAATGCTAAGCTTTGCTCTGAGCTGCTTGTGGTTTTACATAAACTCTGGGATTAACAGGGCATGAGTAGGATACAGGAGCCTTTCTTTCAGCCCCACAGTCATTCCGCCTGGTCCCAGAACTGCCCCACGGGTTATAAATACCTTAAACCACAGCCAGGATGGCAGATGAGGCACTGCAGAATCTGTGGGATGCTCCTTTGAGGAGCACTGTGCAGTTTCCAGCCAGATCCCTTTATGGCATGGGCTTGGATTGTATTTACTGGCACAAAGGAAAAAATAGATAAAACTGGGTTTTCCCATGTTTAATTTTATTTTTTCCTTCTGGACTGGGTTCCAGGCTTCTCTTAAGAAAACTACAAAATGTCCTATTAAATCAAGTCATCATAAGACAACATCTAGCACAGCCTCTGAGTGGGGTTTGTGCTGCTATCAGCTCTTATCCATCAGCCTGGCTCAGTTTCACCTGAGTTCACTTTGCTTTGAGCTAAACCCCAGCCCTGAAACCAATCTCTGCCTTCCTCCTCCTCCTCCTCAATATACCCTGAGCACAGAATAACTTGAAGCTTCTGTAGCATTCTGCTTGTGCTTGCAGTAAAAGCCCCTTGCTAATGGGCAAGGTTCATGTTGTTTCCATTTGTGTTACTCAAACTTCTGGGGCATACAACTTAAAAAAAAAAAAAAAAGGTAAAAAACCGGCATATTTTAAAGTGTAAACAGAACCTGGTGTTTTCTTAAATAAATGTGACAATTGCAATAATGTTTTGCAGATTACAGGAGAAGGAACTTAAGGGAGACATTTCCAAAGCTTCAGCACTGTGTATTTTGCTGATGCATAAATAAACTCCTCTTTGTTCCTTCTGTTCTTTCTGCCATGCTGTTAGTTTGATGCTGCTTGAAAACCTGAAATGCCTAGAAAATCCTTCTGCTAGACAGGGATGTTACTGTCTATCTTCTGGTCTGCCCAGAAACCTCTCAATTCGCCCAGTAGCTTTGCACTCGGGCAGACACATCCTGCTTTTGCAATTCTCAGCTTTTGCCTGTGAGTCAGCAGCTCCCTGGGCTCATATTAACAACCCAAATCAACAGTGGCATGATTGAGGCCTCATGCCCGGGTCTGTCCACACTGCTGCCATCATCCAGGCAAAGCCCATTCGACTCAGCCAGGCTGGTGACAGCCTCTTCTGCCCTGGCACATGAATAAAACCTCTCTGATCAGTCCTGGTTCTCTGGTTCTTCTCCCTGCTGCAGGTGCAGAAAAATCTTCCCCATCTGGGAGGCACCTGACCACTGTTCAGCTGGAGTTTAAAGTGAAACCAGATGAAGGCTGCCTCAGTGCCTGAAAGCCACACAAAAAAGCAGGAGCACAGCCAGACTGGAGTTATAAATCCAGCTTTTCTGCAGAGAAAGCAATTCCCTTCCCCACACAGCCCCTACAGCTCATCCCACCCTTGCTTGCAGCATTTGATGCCTTGGAAAGGCTGACCTGGAACAGAGACTGGGCAGCTAGAGAATAAAGTAGGGATTTATTGAAAAGCCTTTAGGGTACACCTTGGGCAGGACAGGAGCCTGGCCAGGGCTACACCCAAGGTGGACCCAAAATTATCACAAAAATGGTTAACCAGTCATGAAATCTTATTTTTTTTATAATTTTCGGTCCATTTGCATATTGGGGTTTAATTGTCCAATTACAGCTTCAGGTTGTGAGGTCCCATCTTTCTTGTTTTCTCTCTTCATTCCACTGTTTTTATGCTGTTGGGCTGAAAGTTGTCCTTGGTGTCCAGCAGGAAAAAAAAATTGTCTCCCTACTCTGTGCAGAGTGGAGTGACACTGAATGTGAGGCTCAGAACTGCACTCCTGGGCAGCACAGAATGTGAAAATATGAAAACTAAAACTTAAGGCATCATGTTAAGAGCAAACTTAGGCCACCTGGTGCATGTCCTTTTCATGATGTCCTGCTTTCACGCTGCTTCAGCCCTGCAAGCAATGAAGGCAGTTTATTCTGGCTGGTGGAAAAGGATCAACCTCTTCTCTGCCAGTGCCAGGAGGAGCTCATGGCCACCACTCTGGAAATTGTGGTCTCGCCTTGTTCTCAGATCTCAGCTTTGCCCCAGCTCCCCTGTCTGCACTAACTCCCTCTGAGCTCCTTCCTTAAAATGTCCATTCCCCATCCCCAAGTAGACTAAAAGAAAGAAGAAAGCACTCTTGCTTTAATCCCTGGGTAATTTTTGCTGCCTTTAAGGTTTTCCTGCTCTCTGTCTGGCCTCACAAAAAGCATCATTAAGCTGTTCAGCAGAATACAAACCTGTATGGAAGTGAAAGCTTCTTGTACTGAGGTCAGGGTGCTCCAGTTTTCCATGGAGACTGAGGCTGGAGCAGGCACACTGCAGGGCTGCTGGTGCTGCTGGCAGTGGGGAGAGCCAGGAACCCCATGGGGATATGATGGGACAGCTCTAAACGTTCCCTGTGCACACCACAGGTGTGTAAGGAGCATGCATCGAGGGGTGTCAAGTGCTAAAATCCTCATGAAAGCTTGGTCAGCACATAGGAGAAGGAATGGGATTGGGACAGACCTCAAATTCTGCAGCACTGCCCTTGAAATGTCAAACACGGAGAGAAAAGGCCTCAGCCCAAGCAGTGCCTGCCTGCCTCAGACACACACTGCAGCCACTGCTGAGACACAGCTTTCTTAGGTGTGCTGAAATATTCCATTTAGCTTTGAATAAAGCCACCCCATCAGGTATGCAATGGGAAATAAATCATTTGTATGAATACCACAAGTCCATAGATGGTGAGGGAGAGCAGGAGGATTGGGGTCAGCCTGCAGGTCACCTGCCTGATGCCACTCAGCAGTGTCACCAGCAGTTTGATCCATCTCCAATGGGCAGAACCAGCTCTGACTGCAGGTCTCACACCTGCTGCAGGCTCTGCACCCTCTGCTGACTGCTGCACTCCCTGTCTGCTCCATTCCTTGTCCTTGATGTCTGCCCAGTTAGGTGTCACCTTCCTTTTTGGCACTTTCTAAACTCCATGCTCATTTGTGTCTCAGCTGTCTCAGGATCTTTTGCTCACCAAACTCCTTCTGGAGCTGGTGGGGATGGAAGGTTTGCCTGTGTAGAGGTGGAGAGATCAGCATGTTTATCTGGGATGTATATTCACCTGTGAGGAAAGCACTGGACATTCAGGAATGCCACAGTTGTCCTTTTGCTGTACAGCACAACCACTTGCAGATGAACTGAATGGAATTCAGCACCAAAGACAGCATCAGCTGTGGTGCTGAGGGTGAGAAAATGTCCAATTTCCCAGATACCAGCAGGAATGCAACCCTATTAGGATAATTTGGGGTATTGCTTCCTGGCTGACACCATGACCCTGTGTCCATGGTGTGTGGAGCTCTCCTGTGGAGGGCACTGCTGTACTTTCCCACAGAGCAGCTCACACAGCGTGCACAGACAGCAGCTCTGGCTCTCTGGTGCTTGCTCATCTCCTGCCTGGATGTGGGAATCATGTGCAAAACCCCAGCAACTTCAAAGCAGGAAGATGGGGAGAAACGTGGCACAAAAAGCAGCTTTTTTTTACCTCACAGTCTTCTGGTTTTGTTTCCTCGAGCTTGTGTCAGAGTCCCTTTCAACCTCCACACCATATTAGTATGGATTACGTGCCTCTATTAGTTATGTACCTTAATTCCAAATTTGGGACCTGCTCACACTGCCTTGCAGCTTGCTCCATCCGATTCATCATTTCCAAATTAGCTGAGCTTGATTGAGGCAGATCAGGCTGCAGTCCTCGTGCACCAGGAGAAATTAGTCATTGCTCTGCTTCCTCTGCAAATCTGTGCGTTTGAGGGCATAGCTCTGTGCATCTGAATCCAGAAGAGGCCATGTCTCCCTTGACACTTCCATCAGAGCTTAATAGGAGAGAGAAAAGTTCACAAAACTGGAAGGCTGTGAGCTCCAGATGCATTTATTGTGTTGAGCCTCCCCTGCCTTGTCCTGTGTCTAGACAAAACCTTAATAAAGGCAGCAGCGACTGGTGAGGGGGAGTTTGTGTGGATTTTCTGTTGCCAGGGGAAAACCAAACTAATGGAATTAGTGTGAGTCACGTGGGCAATCAGAACTGAGCCTGGACCTAGGAGTGTGTGTGCCTTCGCTGCATGCTGAATGCAAAGGAGTGGAAAAAACTGAACATAGACAAGGCTCGAGCTGAAAAGATAAATTGAGCTGAGCTGCATATTCACATTGCCCCTGGATGCCAAGAGAAGTTGTTTGAAGCTCTGCAGAAATAAGGCTTTTCCCCCCTCATCTCTTCTCCCAAGGACTTCTAGTCCACTGTAGAGTTCTTCCTCTTTTATGCACAGCTCCCCTTTTCATTCCTCTTCTGATTTCTTGTTCTGTGTTTCGTGCTGCTGAATTACTGCAGTCATTCCCTTTTTCTACCTCCCAGCAATTGTCAAGGAAAAAAAATAAAAGAAAATGCCCCCAAAACATTCTGCAAAGTAACTTTACTCAGCATCACAGCCGCCTCCCCCGGTGGAAAGTAGAGCTTGTTTGCTTTATTTAAAGCTACTCCCTTGCACAGATGACATAGCTCACAGATGCCTGGAGTCTATTTACCTCCTGGCTTGTTTAGCCTGAAATGGCCAAAGGAAACTGCTCACATTTTTGTCTTGATAAGAATCCAATCATGGAAATTGATTGAACTATTTCGTTGAGCTTTTCTCTCACATTTACACTTTTCAACTGGTTTGAATTGTTTAATCTACAGTTAATTTAGAGACACACAGCCGTGGCACTGATATATCAGGAGATCAAGATAAATGGCTAGAGTGTTTTTATGAGCAAAAATCTCTCTAGATCCCAGTACATAAATCATTTGTTGTGAAATCGCTCATTGTCTTTGGGCAATGTCATAGTGAAAAATTCAATTTATTCACGAACAGAAAGTCAAGGGATTAGGAATGGTTTGAAGGAAAAATCTTCACGCTAAAAAAAAAAAAAAAAGAAAAAGAAAAAAAAAAGAAAGAAAGATTTATCTCTTAATGCTCCCCTAGCACAACTTTCCTGCCCTTGTTTTACAGTGTGGACTCTTGAATTGAATTTCACACTCTCTGTCTTTGTTCCAGTCAATAGGAAGCCATGAAGATGCCCCCAAGGGAAGAGGCATGTCTTTGTATTAATCAGGAGTATTTTCTCTCTGCTTATCCCCTGATACAACAAAGGAACGCTGGAAAGTGGCCTACTGATGATTTCTTACTGAGGGGCAGCCCATGATCCCTGTGCTTGCAGAGAGGAATTATTTGCTGGAGGCTGGGCTCTCCCTGCAGAGCTCCGCCAAGGGCTGGGTAAAATGAAGGCCTCAGAAGAGGCTTGGAAATCTTGATAAAAAAGAGCATCCCCCATTCTCTTCCTTTCCCTCCCATACAGAAGATGTCTCCTTTCACCTGAGTTACAGCCTCCTGTGCTTGCACCATGACCATGTGGGGAAGGAAAGGGACCATGGTCAGTAATGGAGGGGTTATTTGCTGGAGGACAACTGGAAAATTAGGGTTTTCAATGAGTACAAGCAGCATCACAAAAGTACATGTGTGAATGAAGCAGAACAGGCCAAAAAAAAAAAAAATAGTCCTAAGAGAAAGTTAAGGATGGAGACAGAGCCACTCAGCACTTCCAGATCTGAGTGACTCAGAGGAATTTGCATCCAAATCCAAACTTCTTAACTGGGAATTCCCAATTCTGAATCACAATTGCAGAAGATGTGAATCTAGAGCCTGGAGATGCCCAAGTTCAAAGGTCTCTGGTCTTGCAGCTTATTAGAGAAGTGATGGGTATAAAGACCTAAGACCAGAAATCTTAATTCCAGAAAATGGTGCACTGAGAAGGCTGGTGTTTTGCCTCTTACAGCATTCCCAACAAACTGTTTTCCAGGTTATGACAATGGCTCACAGCCTCCTGGAGCTAAAAGGTGAGGGGAAGGTGTCCATGTGGAATTAAGGCCATCTTTATGAAGATTTTTGTATATATTTAGGTGGCCTAAATTCCACCTATGCCTTCATGACTTCCTTATTGGCTGTTTTAGGCCTTCACACATCCCTAGTCAATAAGGAGACATTATGCTTAGGGACTTAGAGATTTATGTGGCATTTAGGCCATTTGGACATATCCCTTTGAGCCTTTGTGTTTATTCTAGAGGCTCTTTTTTCTTTTTCTCTTAGCCCAGATGGATTCATGGAACCACTGCCCATTTCCCTTTGTCTTTCTCCACTCCCTTCGCACTCCTAGGCCCACAGCTTTGGATCCCAGTCTGAAGTGATACAGACACGGCTAAAGAATATTTGCTGTTTATCATCCCAAATCCATGCACTCATGGAAAAGAATGTTTATTTAGTCCAAGTAATTCAGCCCGTGGAGTCTTTCAAAGGTTGAAGTTTTATACCTCTCACCTGGAACAGCTGAATTGGCCAGGAGAGGTGAAGCTTTGATGGGAATACTTGATACAAATTTCTATCCAAGAAAATAAGTAATGCTCCTCTACAGAGGATGAAAATCTCAACCTAAAGGAACTTCCATGAAATTGTGAATCATTTAATAACGAAGAATCCTGATGAAGAAACCTGCCTAATAGTTACTTTTTACTTGCTGCTTGAAAAGACATTCAAAGATAAGTGAAATGAAAGCCCATAGAGAGGCACCTGCTCTTTTTTTGCTGTTGGCTGTGTACAACCATCACCAGGTGAGTTCCCTCACCACGAGGCAGCTCCAGCACAGACACAGAATTTCCTCTGGGAACAGGAAGCAAAGCCCCTGCACTGCCTGGCCACTGTGGCCACTGCCAAATGCAACAGGGAGCCCCATGTCAGCTAATTTCCATCTAACCTAAGGCAACAGTCAATGTGACTGCTCTGTACTCCAGCTGCTTCCAAACTTTAATCCATTTAATTTGGCAGAGTGATGCTAATGAGATTTCTTTGACGGGGGGCCTGCACCAGGACTGCAGCTCGTGAGAGCTGACGCTGAGGCAGGAGCCTGAGCTTCTGGGGAAATTAAGATCTGAGGGTTTCAGAATATTCCAAAAGAAGAGGAGAATTTTATAGATGTGTTCATTATGCAGGTACATGGTTATTGAATTGGGGTTTTATGGCTACTTCAGCAGATACAAAGCGCACCAAGATTCCATCTCTAATAAGTAATAAATATAAGTCTCTTGGCATTGCTTTTCCTTGTCACCTACAAACCAGGCTTATCCCAGTTTTGAAGTCCTAGAGAAAGGAACACTTGGCAAAAATGGATAAATGGTTTAAATATGAACCTTCCTGTCTGAAGATGTTCTCTGAAGCCAGCCCGGAGCTGAGGATCAGTAGCTGTTTGGGTTTGGTTGTATCAGGTGTGCGAATCCCACCTGAGACCTACGAACACACCTGTCCTGGAATGATTTGGAGAATCTCACCACAACGTGTCGCATGAACCAAAAATCAAATTACAGGCACTGAGGTGGAAGAAACATAGAGAAGTAAATCTTTGTTTCTTTCCATTTCATGGAGGCAGCTTCAGGTGCACAGTGGGTTTACGTGGTGGATGTTTGTTCATGGGATCCTTAAAAAACCTTTTTTATCTCCTCATGTATTTGCTTGATTATTTCACTGTCTTCAGTTAAAACATTTCCCCCACACCTGATTTTTTTTTTTTTTTTATTATTCTTCCCCAGTGTGTAAAACTAAACAATATCTTCTTTCTAATGACCTCCTATAAATTGAAATACTGCTATCAGGTTTCCAATTTAGTCTTCTCATTCTGGGACTCCACAAACCCCTTTCTTTCAGTCTTTCTTAAATCACATTTTCAAAACATCCAGTCATCCTTGTTGTTCTCTTCTGGGCTCAGTCCAGTTTGTCTACATCCTTCTTGTGGGTTGGTGCCCAGAAGTGTGCCCAGTATTCCAGCTGAGATCTGACCAGTGGCAAATAGAGCAGAATAATTAACTCCTGTGCTTTTCATATTACACTCTTGTTAATACTCTTCCAAAAGGAGATCTGACTCCCTTTCTTTCTTTTCTTTTCTTATTTTATTTTCTTCATGGGCATATCAGATTGTTGGCTTGCACTGTGTTTGTGATGCACACAAAGCCCCTGGTGCTTTCTAGCAGTGCTGCCAGAGCTGGTGCTTCCCCGAGATGCAGGAGAACACCAGGAGCCCTTGGGCAGGAATCCCAAACTCCCAGCAAAAGAAAAGGTGGCTGAGCAGCCAGGATGCAGTCACACAGACCATGAGGTGTGAACTACTGCTTTTCCTTGTCTCTATTTACCCTGTGCATCCTAAAACTGCTGTCCCTTCCTATTAGCTCACACACTGTTGACAGCTCAATTCTCCTCGGAGCATCCTCTGGTCCTGCTCTCTCCTCACCAACCTTTGGTGTGCTCCTTCTGAGGAAAATGGTAGAGAAAAGGTACATGAATTTCACTACTAATGGAGTATTTCCTTGCCAGGTTGTCTTTGATCCTGAGAGTGACATGTGGTATCTTTCCCAAGGCCACATTCTGGAACACTTTTAACAAGAAACGTTCTGAATATAGTGACACTAGACCTTGTATGACAAAAACATCAATATCAGTGCATAATTAATGCAGGATCTTTGGTAACGTGAGCTGAATAAGGACAGAGTACTTTCAAAAATCAATTTACTACCTGAATTACAAACATGACCGATTAAACCTGACAAGGCAGAACTTGAACAGGAGGGGAAAAAAAAAAAAAAGAAATTAAAGAGTCCACAAGCCAGTGTGCTGGAATGTGATGCTAGGCCAAATCCCCAGCCCCTTCTTCTTTTTCTGCAATCTGCTACATGAACAATTTCATTCATATAGGCAAGGTCCAAACACCGAGGTGGGCTTAGGACATGGGACTTCTCTTAACCCTTTCTTCAGTTTGACAGAGTCCCCATGAGCAGCAGGCAGACCCTCTGTACACCCCTGGCTGCTCATATGCAGGATCCCATCTATGCTCACTAAGACTCCTGAGGGTATTCAGCACATTTTATGCCTCCAGCATAAATTATAATGGATAATAAATGATAAATCATAAATTTATGCAATCCAGCATCCATTGCTGGATGAAAACAAGCCACAGCAAAACCCATTTTTATGTGGAGCATGGTACCAGTCCTGCTTTTCCCTCCACTGCAGCACCCAGGGGATGATTCAGCTCATGGCTAGGGGGCCACTGTCCTATTGAAATTTGACCCATTATTATCTTTTTCCATCAAATGCTAAAATTAATTTAAATTTAAAATTAATGATCTTGACTCTAGGGGTTTGACTGAATTTGAAAAACTATTTCTAGTGGTTGGGATTCAACACTTCTCTCTGCTGAGGCCTGGATTTGATTCTTAGTCATAAAATTTCAGAGAGATTTCCACTCTCTACGACTCACTGACAAGAGGGGGTGGCCAGGTGGGGATCAGCCTTTTTCTCTAGGCAACAGCCACAGGACAAGGGGAAATGACCTCAAGCTGTGCCAGAAGAGGTTCAGGTTGGACATTTGGAATAATTTCTTCATGGAAAGGGTTGCCAAGCATTGGGGCAGGCAGCCCATGGAGGTTTTGGGGTCACCACCCCTGGAGGTGTTCAAGAAATGACTCAAGGTGGCACTTGGTGCTATCCTTTAGTTCACATAGTCGTCTTCAGTTAAAGATTGGGCAGGATGATCTTAGAGGTCTTTTCCAACCTTAGGGATTCAATGGTCCCATGATCCTGTGACTCTGTGATTCTATGGCTCTATGATTCAACGATTCTATGGGTCTGTGATTCTTTTAGTCTGTGGCTCAATAATCTTATGATTCTGTGGTTCTATGACCTCTCTCCTTTCTCTCCCACCTTTGCATTAAGCAGCTTTGAGGAACGTGGTGTCTGTTCCAGCACTTCCTGTGAATCTCAGTGACTGCAACTGGGAAAGCCCAGCTGGGAAAGTAGAGCCATCTTGACCCTGAACCACTGCTGACAGACTCCCTCTGCACTCATTCATTCTAGCCACTCTTTGCTCTGTGCAGGAATGATTTTGGCAGCCTCATCCCAGATTTGCAGCTGCAAGTCAAACAGCAGCAGCGTTTGCCCTGTCCTCACCCCTTTCTGATGAGCTTCATTACTGCAGAACTCTCCTTGTTAACTCCCTCAGGCAAGGTGTGGACAGGATTGCCCTGGGGAGGGGGCAGCTCCAGCCTGAACTGCCAAAGGAGGCAGGCAGTGAGGGGAGGTGAAGGAGGTGATGTTGCTTTGTGGTGCCAAAGCCAGTGGAGGAAGGTGAGGGAGGTGCTGCTGCTCTCTGCTGCTCTGACAATTAGCCTGGGCCCTGTAGCTCAGCTTGCTGGGGTCAGGGCACTGCACTGCTCTCGTGCCTGATGTGCAGATGAGGCTGAAGGTGCTGCCCACATTTACCTGTGTGCACCCTCCTCCCACAGAGCTCCAGACTGCGTCCAAGGTGCTGAAATGGTTAAACGACTTATTTGCCTGCTTGCTCCCCGAGTTCCCCCGTTGGAGTTCAGCCTCTGCCATATGTTACATTACACAGCATGAGAAACCAGACTGAGGTGGCAATTTTAACACCCTTTATTCAAACATCCTATTTTTACACTGATAGATGTAAGATATGCAGGGTGTAATTCCCAGCTGAAGCAGACTCAGCACATGGCTCTTGTTGCCTCAGCCAAGGATGGAGCAGGACCAGGCAGGAGCCTTGGCTCCTGTCACCAGGCCAGGCAGCCCTGGAGGCACAGCAAGCCCTGCCTGCTGCCTGCTGCTGGGTGCTGCCCATCTCTTCACTGCTGGGTGAACACAACCTGCCCCTGGTGCTCAGCAGATTGAGGTTTGCTGGTGCTTTCAGCCTAGAAGTGGCACCTCCTGGCAGCAGGATGGCACTGACACAGAAAAGGCACTGGCTGGCCGAGCTGGGGAGGCTCAGAGGGGTCAGCAGAGAACAAGGATGGAGAGCAGTAGCCTTTCCCTTCCTTTGCCTGTTACTGACACCATTCCTCTCTTTCTTTGCTCAGGCAGAAAGCAAGCTGCTGAAGGTTTTGCACTTTGAGCAGTTGCCCATGTCTTTAGGAGGCAGATAAGTCAGAAAGCAAATTTTTGCTTTCTTAGGTCTTAGGATTTGGAGGTTTGCTACTGCAGATTGATTCACTGGGAAGAGCCCAGGAATTTTTACTTGTGTAGCAGGATAGGCACACAAAGCAAGGACTGATGGATTTCTGAGTGAAAGAAGAGTCCTGAACATGGACAGCAGAGTCCTCTTCCCTCTTGTGAGCTTTTTCATGACTCTGACACAGCAGGGAAATCCCCACTCTGCAATGTGCCTCTTGCAGGAACGAGCTAAAAGGCTAAAAAGAAACATTTCAACATTTGATTTGAAGCACCATGTGACTGCAGAACAGATTTACATAAACGTCTGAAGTAAGGAATTTTGGAAAGACGGTGAGGGAGACTGTAATTATAGGAAAGCCCTGACACACATGCTGGAGCAGGTGCCTATGGACTAGCAAGGAGAGAAATGGAGATAGTGGGTGATTCCTGGCACAAGGGAGAAGAAGAAGCTCCACTGGCAGTGGAAGGCAGGGGCAAGATTTCCTTCTCTGAGACTTCTGTTGGGAATAGGGATCTTCCCTTCTCCTTGTGAGTGAGAGAGGTGCTCCCTGAGTGCACAGGGAGAGCTGAGCTGGCAGCCTGGTGAGAGCAAGCTGGGGATGGCTCTGTGGGAAATGGGCTGGAGGGAGCCTGGCCCCAAGATTTTTGTCTCTAGGACTCACTGCTGGCTCTTCCTTGGTGCATTTGCTGCATCCCTGATTCATGAGCATGATCTGCTGGCTAATCAAGGGCTGAGGTTCATTAGCAGCACTCTCTCCATTACCTGATGACATTTTTATGAAACACATCAAAACCTCATGTCCTCGACTCCTGTGACAAAAAGACAGTCTGAGACAGCAGACACAAGCCTGCTTTCATTTGGAAATCAGCCTGGCAATGAAAGGCAGGTGCCAGATGTAGTGAAATGAAGCCTGATCAGAGGCACTCAGCGCACAGGGAGGGCAAGACAAGAGTTTGGACCAGCCTGGAAGTATCAGGAGAGCTTTGCCATGACATGACAGACTTTTTGCTGGCCTAGGGCTGCTGGGTGTGAGGGAAATGAGAGGAGAAAAGCCAAGCTACTTGTCAGGCTGAGACTTTGCCACTGAGTGTGTTCATGCCTGTGTGAACACACACCCACATACAGGCAAAGGTGTGTAAATAAAGAGCTGCAGCGGCAACACAGGCAGAGATGTGCATGCTTGTGTTTGTATCTGCAGGCACACACATGAACTGATCTATTTTGTGGAGACAGAGAAACCTCCAATCCCTGGTTCAAACCACAGGACAGCAAAATCTTTTCCTAAGCACTTACTCTGTTCTAAAAGTTCTGGTCTTTTATTAATGTGTGAAGGTCCCCAGATTCAAGCTTTTCAACAGTTAGCATGTTGCACTGAAGTGTGAGATTGTGAGGACACTCTTTAAGGGCTTGAAGTGTCAGAGCCTAAAATGAGGTAGTCTTAAATGCCTAAAATGATGTAGTCTCAACCCTAGAAGCCACCTGGAATGGAATAAAGAACAATAAAAGAACCCTGAAGGATGGAGGCAGTCTGGAGAGCTTGGTGCTCCATCCCATTAACAGCAGGGATGGATAATTAGGCTGGACAAAACAGCATAAAGTGTACACCAGGGAGATATCCCAGAGGCTGGGCTGCATGATCTAAGAGACCTTTTCCAGCTGTGACTGTGTAGAACAGGATGTTTTTGAGAGCCTGTTTTTACAGCAGTGCTCAGTAGTGGGTCAGGGAAAGGAAGGCACATGATCTATCTCCTGCTACCATCTGACACCTTCCACTGGATGCCTTTTCTTTTTTCCCCCGTCCTCATTGGAGATGGTCTCAACAAAACATCGATGGGTCTTTAAGGAAATGTTGCAAGAAAAAACAAAAGAGCCTCCAGCTCTCTGCCAATGAGAAGGAGTGGAAGGCAGCCAGGAGATTGTGTCTGGGGTGCTAATTAGAGGATACTTCCTGTCGTGGCAAGGCTTTTATTTATCTGACTGAATGTGAGAGGGTGTCAATGAGTGTGAGAGAGTGAAGTGTGGTTGGGTGTGACTGAGACACCCCAAACTGCCTAAAAATGAGAGAAACTCACGGGTTTATTTTAAACCCAGCCATTGAAGCTTGGTGGATGGGGGGATGTAGACACACACCCAGAGATAAATGATCATTCACACAGATGTGTCTGGATGAGCTGGACTCACATGCAGACAGACTTCTGATACAGAGACAGGAGGGAATATGGTTGTTTGCAGCCTTGTGCTGAGGCCTTTTCCTCCTAGGAAACATGAGCCCAGCTTTACCACAAGAGATAACCCACTTTAATCCATTTTTGTCCCAATATGAGCAGCCTGGCCAGTGCAAAGCCTTTGGGGCATTCTGGGAGCTCCAGTGGAGGGGCTATGAGTGCTCCTGCTGGCTCCTTGGAGGGCTTGGAGACAGCAGACAGCACTGGATGCCTCCACAGGGCTCCTAAATCTGTGTTGAGCAGGCCTTGCCACTTGGAATGAGCCCCTGTTCCCAGAGCCAGGATGGATTTGTAGGTTTTTCTGTGTTCTTTATGTCCCTGGCACTGCTGAACCCTTTGGGATGAGGCTGCTCTGAGGGGCTCTGCTGGCTCTGAGTTAAACTGGGGTTCTGATCTGAAAACAGACAATGCAGGAGCAGCCTGCACTCCTCAGATCTGCTCCTTCTGGGTGTTCAGAGCCATAGCAGTCCTTCTGCTAATTAATAGAAGCGTGGAGCGCTGTTGATTCCTCATTCCATTGTGATAGAAGCAAGAGCTAGCAGCCCATCTGCCCCCTTCCCCAAGATTTAGTTTGGAGGGGTGAATCTGCCTTAGCATGGCTCACTTGAGGACAGCAGAGCTGCAAGAAAGGAGCAGGGACGTGAGTTTTGCTCTGCTGGGATTTTACAAGTGATCTTTTTGTCAGCGCAGGAAAAAAACTTTGTTGCTTTTCAGAACAGAGAGATTTAAACCAATTTTGGTAGGAGGATTTTCCATTCTGCCCCAGTCTGAAGAAACCAGTTTGTGTGACAATGACACGTGCAATTATGCTGGCAGGCTTGGAGGAGGTGCGCTCTGCTGAAGGAGCTGGGTGTGATTGTTAGGGCTAACCTCAGCTGGGGTCAAAACTCTCACCTCCAAGGAGGTAGGAGAGGGTGGGAAAAGTTTTCTATTTTATCTGAATGCACATTGCCTTAATTACTGACAAATGCTTCCTCATTAATACCAGAGAGAAGGGAATGAGTATCCATTTAGGTAAAAAACAATGCCAGAAGGAGTCCTGATGTCTTGTCACTCTGATAGAAGTGCTGTGAACTTCATTTCTAGCTCGTGGGTAAATCTGATGACGAATTTAGAAAGGCAGCTGCATAAACTGAACACCTCTCCTAGGGAAGTGTGGGAAATGGATTCGTAGAGAATTTTAAAAGTGTGATGGAAGATTTATATAGTATGCATTTGTATGTACACTTTGAGATAAAAAATGCTGAATGCAAAAAATGCTAAAAAATGCTAAAAGCCAAAAAACCGCTTATAATGCATTATAATTATGAAATCGTTTGGCTTCTGATTGTGATGGTGTAACTTGTAACATATTTACTGTCTCACCCTTCACATGAGACTGAAAACAGAATAAAAGTTTTTAAAACGCTTCTCCGTTGCCCCATCTCTAGGTAAGAAAAAGGTAAGATCTGACAGGGAAGGATCTGGCCCTCCCCTGAGAGTGGCATGGTGAAGCTGTGGAAACCACAGACATCTCCTGAAGGATCTCCTGAAGGATAATCTGATGGATCTCCTGCTGGAGAAAAGCCATAGGCATGCCTATGAAGGGTCTCTGTGGCATGCGTGCCCCTGAGAGTGACCTGTTCCTTTGGGGCTGGTGCACTGTGCTGACAAAGAGCTGATGATAAAGGTGATGAGATGGGATCCTGTTTGGAAATCTGAAATGTTTATTGCCTGCATGGTGGGTAAAGCCTCCAATGTGTTTCAGGGACCAGAGCCAAAATGGGTCCCAGGGCCCAGGGTTATAAATGGGACACTAGGGAGGGTCTTGAGGTCAGGGTCCACTAATAATAGGAAATAGTGGTGCAAAGGGGTAAATATAAACTAAGGTGACTAATGAGGTTACAGGGGTGTAACACTGTGCCAAATTTAACCCAGTGGAGTTCAAGGGAAGGGAGAACATTCTAGGAGGATTGCATGTATGGTGAACGGGGCTGAGCAGGGTGACAAACTTAACAAACCAATACAACAATGAAACCTAAGGAATATTAACATGTGTCTGCAAAGGCCCATGGGAGGGAGGTTTTCCTCACCATGACCTAAAAGGCGATCTTTCCCCATTTGCCTCTGTCCTTCCAGGGCTGAGGCACAGCTACCTTGGGGATAAACCCCTCTGCCTCCACAGGTCTCCTGCCCCTGGGATGGTGCAGCCCAAGTTTTGGGTTTGGACATAGCTCCTGTGCCTGTGCAGCACCTGGGCTGTGCCAGTGCCCACCACAGAGCCTCTGCAGCCTCCTCCCCTCCTGCCAGGGATAATGAGGTTGTTTGGAGTAGTTCTTGCAGTGGGATGTGAAGAATAAACCCCTAGCAGCCCCCAAACATTGTGTATCGCTGAGCCATTCACAGATCCACAATGGAGTGTGGAAAACAGCAGCCCTTGTCCTTTTCTTCTGCTCAGGAAAAGGGCTGCTCTGACTCTGCCTGCATGTGTGGTGCTAAGTGAACTGACAAGCAGTCAGCATCCAGCCTGGCATCCAGCAGGATTTGAATTATTTTTTTTTAATGCTAGGTCGCCAGGTGCTTTCTCCTACTCAGGTCCACAAGCCCTGTCAGTGGGAAAGAAGGAATTCCTGGCCTTCCCTGGCCTCTCAGAGATGGAAAAGGTATCACAATGACCTTATTCCCTCACAGAGAGAGAGCAGAGCTGCTTCTTCCTCATTCATAATCAGAGTTTGGGCATTTATGTGAGTTTTGGATGCAATTTCCTGTCTTTCCCTGTGAAGATACAGAGTGTGGTACATTAAAATTCTTGGTTCATGTAGGTTTTTTCCCTTTCCTGTTCTCTTGACGTCTCTTTTTCCTTTGACATGCTCTCCCCTCCTGTACTCATTTTCTCTCTGAGTCAAGCTACATTTCCTCATCAAAGAAGCTCTAATGGGATCACATATTTGACCAGCTGCCAGGGAAAATTCCAGTAACCTCTGTAACCCTAAACATTCCATTTTGTAGGATTATAGGGAAAATGTTTCATCTTTCTGATAGAGAAGCACCAAAAAATTGAGAGTTGCCAGCTCATCTTCTGCTGTTCGGATGGAAGGAGCTTGGGTGGGCTATTTTTAGGTTAAAAAGCTGTACTTTGCTAAGATAAAAGCTAAGGCTCTTTCAAAGCAAAAGCCCTGAAGTGTGAAATCCATCAAGCCTGTTCTCCCTGGGAGCACGGTGGCAGTGTCAGGGTAAGGCAGATGGTGAGCTGGTGTCTGGGTGAGGGTGGCTGTTGCACTTTTGGTGCAGCATACATTGTTGGAGTTTGGAAAGGACGAGGCAGGCAGATTCGGGGTCAGCATGCAAGAATTCTCTTTATTCAAATTTCTGACTCCATTTATATACACTGTACATAGGTGGCCAATTATTGGCCAAGGTAGGTCATTTCATCACTTGGATTGGTGACCATGCCAATCTCTCAAATGCTTTTCTCAGAGCAAAAGAATGTAAACATTTCTTATTTACATGAAATGGCTTGGGAACTCAGCTCAGAGTTCCAAAACATCAGAAGGCTTTAGCTTTAATATTAGAATGCAAGTCTAAGACATGCAAAAGCAGAGTGACAGGTGGCCCCTTGCCCTGCAGGGTTTGGAATCTCTCCCCTCTGCACTCCAACACCAGCCCAACACTCAGATTTAGGGAAAACCTGGGAGCTGAGATGCAGGTTCTGCCTCTGAGCTCTGTGGTGACCTGGTGGTCTCTGCTGTCTATGGAAGAGGGTGTCAGGAGTTGGAAGGGGTGTCTGAACGTTCTGGTGCTTTGGGAACTTGGGCTGGCTGCCAGGCAGGAAGGAGATGCAAAGGCAAATCCAGGTTCCTGCCTGAGAGAGACACTCCTGGTTCATTCTGGATGTGTTTGGGATGTGGGGAAGGAGGAAATTAATCTCTGCAAGTGGCTGTCTGTGATGAATGGATCATTGTCCACAGGGAATGGCAGGGGGGAGGCTGGGGAAGCACAGCAGGGTCTGAGCAAAGGAGGTACCAGGTCACCTGAGGCCAGGCAGGTTTGTGTGCCCAGGTGTGGCTTTGTTCCTCAGGAATGCGGCCATTTTGACAAGTTTGTCAATCCATTGATACTAAAAATAAAACTGTCCCAAACATTCTGAAATTGTCAGGAGTGCCCCAGTTAGGTACTTCTTGAATATTCTCATCTCTCTCAGTTTGAAGCTGTAGTGAGCAGCTGTGGAAATAGCAAAACAGGCACCTAATTCTGAAACACTCTGACCCACTCTCCTTCCCTTTTCACAACCACCTCATTTCCAAAATTTCCACCTCATTCACATTGAAAGGTACTACTGCTCATCCCTATCATCTCAGAAACACAGCACAGGAACAGCCTCCTTTCAATTAACTCCACCCTTAAATTGCCATGTGCCTTGATGTGCCCTCATTTAAAAATGAGACTGATTTATTTAATTTCCTACAATCTTCCTGGGCTGGTGCAGGATAAGAGTTTTGCAGCCACCTACAACCCATTCTGTGGAGTCTGGGGAGAGATCTCTGATGTACTGGAAGCGGAGGGTCCTCTGAGGTGCCTTCCAATATAACCCAGTCCATGATTCCATGATTCTGTGACACATCCTGCTGTGCCTCTGCCCTGAGCCCCATCTGCCAGGAGCCCTGGACTCAGCACTGAGAGATCTCTCAAACCTTCAGGTCCAAGTACCACAGGTGACACTTGCATTTTCTCTCTGCAGCAGGTACTTATGTGAAGATATCAGAGCACTCCATCAATATGAATTAATTCATGCCACAGATGAGGAGGTTGAACTGCTGAGAAGAAAAACAGTGATGGGAGATGTGGCCAGTGAGGGATGAAGCTGGGGAAAGATACCCAAGTTCACCATGCCTCAAGTGCCACTCCAGGACTCAGTGCCAAGAATGAACAAATCTAATATGTGCTGGGAGTGAAATGTAAATAAACAGCTCAGGTAACTCTTTTCCCTCAAAAGGCAAAGAAAATAAAGAAATTGCAATGATTTAGTTATTTAACCCTCAGTGAGAAACAGAAAATTGAAAATATATTTTCCTATGAAAATTTAATTATTGTTTATTCTGTTGAACTGAATTAATTTCTCTGTGAAGGTCACAGTCTTCTGCCCATGAGAAAAAAAAATTCTTTCAGAAATGGAGTTGAAAACCAGAAAATTACAGAAAGCAGAGAAGCTCTCATCTGACTTAAGCTTCAAGGATGGGATTTTCAAAGATAACTAAGGGATTTAGCAGTCTGATTTCCTAATCTGAAGCCCAATTGTCCTTGAATGAGATCTCCCTGGACAGACATAGTCCAGGGGGAAACAGATCTACTGGAAAGGAAAAAAAAAGTGCCAACTCTATAAATGGGCTTTTAAGAAAAAAGTATCCTCTGAGTAATGAGGACTTTCAGGAAGTGAAGATACATTACCCACGAAGCACCAATGGATAAAACCCACAAGAGGGTTTTTTAAAAACATCTGTGTTCAGGAATAAGCTAAAAAGGTGGCTGAGATGCTCTTCTTTCAGTTTAGCTGAAAACATCCAGTAATTCTAATATGATAAAAGATCCTGCAACATCTGCCCAGGCTACTGCTAACCTTGCTTTGAGGAGAATTCTACCATTGCTGATCTGCTGGGGAGAGAGAGGTGGCTGGAGCCAAGTTTTTTGGGAGGCAGCCCAGACATTTGGGAAAATTCTTCAAAGAAATCTCACTAAAATTTGCTAGAAAAGGCTAAGGGACTCTTTTCTCCTTTGGCTGCTGCATTAATAGTCCTATGGCCATGACTGGAATTTCTGACTATTTGTTGGCCAGTGTTTTGTGAGGAATGGGTTGGTGACAGTGCCCAGTTTTCTCTCTTGATGCATATTCAGGTTCCACAAGTCACTGAAGGTGAAATGTCTGAGCACTGAAATGCCAGGCTGAGCTGTGCTAGGTGCCCACAGAGCCCTGTGCCATATCTCAGGCAGCCTCTCATTGTGAGCACCAGAACTGAGCAATCCTAGAGCTGCTTCTGCCTGAGCCTTTCCTGTCCCTGGCATGAGCAGCTCTGAGCCTCTCTGCTCTAAATTCAAGCTTTTTGTACTCAGAAGCTGCCAACAGATTGTTTTTCCACCCAGCCTCCCTTTGATACATTAAAACTTCAGCATCCAGGATGGTAAGGATCTGCACAGCTGAAGCACCCAGTGTGAAGAAAGGGCCCTTTTAAGTTGTTTCACCCAAGGTGTCCCTTAAATCACATTTTTTCCTGCCTGAGAGGGGTCTGCACTGTTAGATCATGAGGAGTGGGCCATATGGACCAGCAGTATCCCACACCACAGCTAGTGATGGGTGTGCAGGGGAGAAGAAGGTGCTGAATATCTCATTCCAGGGATGGCTGAGCTGCATCCCCACATCCCACACCCCTTCCGTCGTCCCCAGCCACTGCCCCTACAGGGATCTGAGCCTCTGCCTCTCACACGGGACTCGAGTTGCACTTACCAGGCTTCATAATCACACTGGGAATCTCATTCCAAAGTGGGTGAGGGAGAGGGGGTGGGCAGGGAAGAGATTGCCAAGTTTATTATCTAGGGGTTTGCTGGCTTAGTGGGTTTTGTTTTTTGGTTTTTTGGGGGGGGTTTTTTGTTTGTTTGTTTGTTTTTTGTGGGTTTTTTGTTTGGTTGGTTGGTTTTTTGTAGATGACAATCTACGTGCAAGTCCCTTCTGTGCGTTCATTACTTGGGATTTTAAAGCCTAATGAATCCAACTCATCTGCGTAATCACATTGTTTTCCACTACTCCAGATGTTCTGTGGAACACCTCTGGCTCACGAGCTACTATTTAAACATTTCTTGTAAACACCAAAAGCTGTTTGTTTGTTTTAATGTTCCATCACATCCCATTACCCAGTGAAGGTGAAAGATTGAAATGCAACATTGTCTTGCCAAGAGATTTTTTTCCCTTCCTTCTGCTTCTTCTGCTTCCCCGATGTATCTGTGTCTGGTGTCTAATTAGTATGCAATGGGATGCAGAGATTCCTCTGCTAAATATCTTGTTTCTTTCTGCTTGCCTTGATCTCTGTAAGGAGGAACGTGCTACGTGGAGATCTGGGGGCTGCCTCTTTCAGATGCTGAACAATTTCCTCATTATTGCCTCGTGTGAGGATTCAATCTATTGTTGTGTCAGGGAGACAGGGCCATGGGACTCAGCTCCCTACCTTCCAGCCATTCACATCAGGGAAAAATAAATACCAGAGGTAAACACTGCCTTGCAGCAGCACTGAGCACATGCTGCAGTGACATTAGAGATTGTCTCCAGGCTATTTTCAAAACTGCAAGGCAGCCAATCCAGCTGAATTCTGTGAGAACTGATTTTAGCACCAAAGCAGGTGTGACTTAACACCTTGGGATGGATGTAGCAGGTTGAGTTGTGATCTGGACAGATAAAATAGAAAGGAAACCTTGAGTGTAAGTTAAATGTAGGTAATAGGGTGGCTCAGTGGGCTCTGGAAACAAAGAGGGTTCTTTTTATTTTGCAGTGTGGCTGTGTGTTTTCAAAGTCACGTTTCCTTTAACTTTGTACCTCTTTGGGATCTGGGTCTGCTACAAGTCCAGTCCTTGGAGTGGCTTGATATCTCTGTATGATCTCTGCAAAATTTCTAATTTTACAGGATGTGATGCAGGACTGTAAAAGTGACATGAATTTTGCGTTGTAACCATTGCAGTAGGAGGAGCCTACTGTGGTCAGTAGGTACGCAAAGACATGGAGCATCAGAAGTCAGCTGGGGGAAGGTATTTTCATACCTCATTATGAAAAAAGGAAAATTGAAGCAAATCTCAAGATAAGATTGGGAGTAGAAAGGAGAGAAATGTTCATGAGACAACAAAACCACTTGGGAAAATGATAAGATCAATAAAGTTGGAAAAGACCTCTAAGACCACCAGGAGTCATAGAGGAAAAGAGAGCACCAAATTAAGAGCCAAGAAAACACCAGGTAATACTTGAGGTGGGTATTTCAGTCAAGCTTTCAGAAAGCAAGCTTTAAATATTTCAAAATGATTATCAACATATTAGGTCTGGCAGATTGATTCAGTCTTACGTTCTTTTGAGGAAAAATTATGAAAAACTAATAACAAGTCGAAAGTCTGGCAAAGCTGCACTGCTTGCTCCAGTCTTAACAGATAAGGTTTAGAGGATTGTTGGAGATTAACAGCTGATGAGATGAGTCTTTGGAGCCTGTCAAACATGGAGCTGCCTGAGCTCTCTCTTGCTTGAGAGCTGCAGGGCTTCCACCAGGGAGAATGGGAATTAAAAATCTTGGGGAATGCTGCATTTATAGGGGAAAAGCAGACTGACCCACAGGGAATTGCCAGGTGGGAAGGGCAGGGGATACCGGGGGACACTGGGGGACACTGCGGGACACTGGGGACACTGGGACCTAGAAAAAGAACTCTGCAGGAATTGGGTACGTGAAATAGGACAGCACAAAGGAGACTGAACAGATTTATTTTCTTCTGAGAAGGAAGCTGAGAGAGACTTCTGAGGGAATTACGGGAGTTTTCTTCCTGCCTGGGAAGGTGGCTCCTACAGCCAGAAGGTCCACAGCACCAGGGATCTTCAGCAGCTGCTTGGTTAATAACACATCAACAGAAATATTTATGCTACAAGGGTTTGGTTTGTTTCTCTTACCCACAGATTAAAACAGCAGGTGACAGATAAAAATGAAGATAAATCTGCTTCAAGTGAGATGCTTTATGCTGAAGCAAAATTGAACATTATTTGAGTTCTACCCTTCCAGATTTAGGGCTGGGCGGTTTTTTTACCATTTTTGAGAGATGTAAAGGAAATTATTCCAAAAGAAATCTTTAAAAAAACCCCATATAATCTGCGGTTATTCAGTGTACTAGTTTTGATCAATGCCAAGTACTTTCTTCCAGTTTTGATATTTTAAGCATTACAGATCTGCATAAAATATTTTTAATGGAATCATTTCAACCTCCAAAAAATTTGAAACATTCTGTTCTGATAAAGTTGAACCTTATTTGGAACATTTCATTTCAGTTCCATTTCTTACAGAAAAAAAAGAATCACTTAAATTGACATGTTCCTCAGGATAGGTTGATTTCAGTAAAATGTCATTTTTTTGTCATAAAAAGAAATTCCAGCAGAACATTTTTCAACCTGTTCCAGTTCTGACTTACCGCATGTGTATTCACTGTCATAAAAGATTTATATGTGGTAGGATTTTAATAATTTCTTCTAATTTTATCCAAACTTCCTGAGATACTTCAGATGTTTAATGAATGCAGCCAGATAATTTTCCACCCATTTCTCTTAACATTTTTCATCAAGGAAATCCGGTTTTGCCGTCCAATCCTTGGGTTTATGCTGTGTTCATGGAGGTCAAACCTTAGTTATTGGAATTCCAAATCTGCATTTTTCTTATTTATAGAACTGTGTTGCTAAGGCTTGGATGAAGTCAGGCCACATTTTGCTTTTTTTAAGAAAGAAATCCAGCGAATCCAAAGGACCAGGGATCGCATTGCCATTATCTCTGTACACATGGGAGACTGAGACAAAGGGTGGAAATGATCCCACCTAATTTTATCCCTCTAAAAGGTATCTGGGCCAAAGCTGTCACGCAGGTTCCCGCGGCAGAGGAACACCTCCAGAGTGTGAATCACTCCATGGATTGTAGGGAGACGTGATGCTCTCTTCGGAGATCTCTCTTGCACTCCACTGACTGGAGCAGCAGCACAGGCAACTGATTCTAAAAATTTTGTGTAGCTCATGTCAGACAAAAATGGATCTTGGCTTTTGTTGTAAGCCTAAGGCTTCTCAGAATATCTGAGGCAGAGTCAGAAACAAAATGTGTATCTGTTGAATTCAAGGCTGATGCTTTAATCATAAGATGGAACTTCCTTTCATAATCCTGGCTCTAACTTATTTCAATAATTCAGCATATTTCTCTCAAAGAACAGGAGTGGGACATCTGCAGGATGACAAAAAGCAATTATTTAGTTGGGCAGACAAATCAAGCTAAACACTTCTGCACTCCAGAATTCTGAAACCATGTGAACTTTTGCAAATGCTCCTGAGAGATGCCACAGGGAAGATTTCCTTTTCAGCGAAACGATCTGAGAGTGGAAAGCATTTCACACAAGAGGAAGCAACATATGCCGCTACAACCTAGGAATAAATAGGAAAAATAACAGGGGAATAACAAGTTTTTCTTTTGCTGGCAAGACTATTATTGCCTGAACACAGGAAACACAAGCCATGAGGTGCATCACCAATAAACCTCTTGTTGTGACGGATTTTCTGACTGGAAAAACCACTTTCATCATATCTACTTCCTGAGTGAGTTTAGGTGAGACCCCCACAAGCACATCCTTACAAGCGCATGGAAGTAGATGATGATAAACATCTCCATCATCCATCCTCTTTTACTGGGATAAAAACAGATATTCTTGGTGGACTTTGTTCCAGATTGTCCAGAACCTACTCCTGTGCACATGGAGGGTTTCCTCACCAGGTCTAGGATGTGTTCACTGCTGGGAGGGGGCTGAGAGCTGCCTGGCAGGAGCACACCATCATCAAGGAGTTCTGGACAGGATAAGAGGAAAAGATGAAATATCTGCAAGAGGATTGTGCTGTTTTCTAAGGGGAATCATGGGATTGCTCCTGGGGAGCCTTGGACAGCTCTTCCTCCACTGGCTGTTCTGTGCATTCCAGCACCATCTCAGGGCTGTTTTTATTAGACATACAACATCAGCATTGTCCATGGCAGAAAAGAGTTTCCAGCCTTGCAAGACAAGACAAGTACAGAAAAAGAAGAGAGGGGAGGAAGGGTTTACCTGAGTGCCACCTGGGAGATGAATGGCATGTCTTAACTCCAGGCTCCAAGGCTGGTGTGTTTTTCACCCACCTGAGAGAAAACCACAACCCCTGTCTGAGCCAGGTTCCTGCACTAAGTTCAGTGCCCATCAGTGAGTTATGATTTTCCAGCACTGCTCGCCTTGATTGCCTCTTGCTATAATTTTCATTCCTTTCTCCCAGCTGGTGCCTTGCTTACATGATAGGTGAAAATATTAAATTAGATATCCCTTTACTGGAAATTATAGTCCATTAAAGCATTGTCATAGCTGCTAAGAGACCTTTCAGCCTCCTGGTGGACTTTGTTTTAGAAACATCTGACAAATCCTGTGGGACCCTTGTGGGTAGTTCAAAGCCAAGGAATCATAAGCTTGTGCAATTACAGATTAAGTGGTTTAATATTGCAGAGAAGAGAGCAGGGGAAAGGACAACGTGCTGGATATCCGTGCCCTTCCCCAGATTGTGCTTCGCCAGGCTTTGTGCTTGAGCCATTGTCCTTTGCCTTTTCCATCCATCTGCAATATTAAAACACTTAATATGGGCAGTAATTATTTGAGCTGATGATGCTTTTTCTTTGAACTCCTTGCTGGAGTGCCAAAGGATTTGTTAGACATTGCAATGATATGCAGGGGTTGCAGGGATATTACTTTCCTCCCCTATAGGGCACCCGCAAGACAGAACATAATTGGACTACAAACTTTGAACTTGCTGAAGTTTTTTATCTCACTTTTGGTGTGCTCAATTGGCCATTAGATACTTCTCTGAATCACACTTTTCCTGTGATTGCTGAGAGCAATAATAACATTAATTCTCGGCTGCTATAGGATTTTTTTTTACATATTGGCCTCAAAGATGTCACAAAGAGTTAGGGGGTGGTATTATTTTGTGGGGGTTGATCTAAAGTTTTAAAGAAGCAGTAATTTTGTTGGAAAAATCTGGGCTAAAAATGGCAGCAAAGTTGCACTGAATTGAATGAATACTTCTGTGGGGGAAAAAAGGGGAAAAGAGGTGGACAGAAATGAAAGTTCTGAAAAAAAGAGAAATCATTCTTTGAGGCACACTTACCTCAGTGGTCTAAAATGGGGTTTTTTTGGGCAAGTTCACCAGCAGGCTGAATAAAAGGCAAGAAAAATATGCCTTTCAACAGTTAGGTGCAAAACTTAATCTAAATTTAAATGAAATTATTTCATAAACATATTTCTCATTCTATAGATTCCCCCCACCCAACTCTAAAAAACTTGTTTTCACAATAGCAACCATTCCTATGGGAATGTTTCTCACATGCCTTTGGATAACTTCCAGCTGCAAAAAGGGGTGTTTCAGCTGCACTCAGGGTGCCACTGGGCATCGTATTAAAGAAACATGATTTCCTTATCCATTTAAGAGAAAATGCCAGATGTTTTCTGAAGAAATTAAATTGAAAAAATGGACCCATTTAATTTATCTTGAGACAAGAGGAATTTGTAGTTCATGCCACACACATTAGTGATTGAAGTGGGAAATTAATTGGTAAAAGTTTATGTAATTTAAGAAAATCTCCCCCAAAGTGGGAGTTGTGTGAGAACTTCATTTTTGATCTATGTGAATAAAAACAAAAAATCCATGAAGCCATTCTTGTTAATTTATGCTAAGTGCTGTGTTGATAGTTGCAGTAAATCTTTATTTGAAAGATCAATGCATAGATAGATAATGTAGAAAAATAAATAAGAATGGAAGAAATATTGTTAAGCAACAAGCACTGCTTTAAAGTGAGTCCTGGGCTCATCTGTTTTGTCTGCTCATGGTTTCTGCTTATGAGAAATATTGGATTAAATCTCTTTTATGCCATGCACTGCTCTGAGCTCTCTCCTAACAGATCTCTGGACATCAGAGAGGAAAGTGAAAAGTGGAAAGTGAAAAGCTGAAAGTGAAGAGCAGAAACTGTCCACAAGAGCTGGGGCAAGACCGTATTTAAAGGTCTGGGTGCCTCCCTAAGATGTGCAAGCACCTCCAGTGTTGGATGCAGTCTCTTTCCACAATCCCTGGGGAAGGCCAGCACGTTCAGGTTTGCAGGGTCGTTCCAGTAGCCACTCTCAGGCTATTCTTATGCAATGAAAAGGCTCTTGTTAATTACTGCGACTTCTTTACAATTAGAGGATGCACACATTTGAACCCCAAAGGATCCTCTCCAGAGAATAACCTTTATTTGCTTGATTGCTTGTTTTTAGTTAATTCTGCCTAATTACTATTTTCTTCCTATTAGACCCTAATTATATACAGTATTTCCATTATAAAGTGTAATGTTTCCCAGAGAACTCTGTCAATTACACAGACAATATTACCCGAGGTCTCATTTACTTCATTAAACCAGAGAACAGACTCTCTTCTGATTAAAACTGCAGTTGGAGGTATGGATGTAGTGATGTCCTACTCCTATAGCACAGCTATGAGAACTGACCAGAGGATGATCACAAAAATCTGATTCATATTTTAAATGGATAAAGATGTCCCTCTCTTGACCACTGATAGTTTTAAAATCCTGTTTTTTTAAATCTGTCTTTACAGAGAAGTCAGTTGGAGTGTCACCAAAAATGCAAGAGTTGCACTATTAAATAAATTATCATTGTGTAAAGCATGAATAAATATTGCATAAAGAGAGATAAAAATATTTGAATATTTAGTCTTATTAGAACTACAGGATGAGTGAGTGCATAGCAACACAATGGCAAGGATTGAGAGCAATAGAGAAGATCTAACAGATCATCTTGTCTTGGAGGAGAACAGTCTGTCTTTGTCTTGAATGGGAATAGAAAGGGGATTGCTATGAAAGGGAATACATTGGGAGGTAACTTGTAATGAGGGTATGGCAGTTGTTGCTACAGGATCCTAAGCCCAAACCCACAAGAGAATGAAGGCTTTCCTTTTCCAAGCACAACTGCCTCATTCAAGTCAGTAAAAATACCAGCAACAGAATAATTGGTGAGTGTTGGTGCTTTGCTGTGTGACACCAGGATGTTCAGTTTCCTTGGAGCCGAAATCCTCCCCTCCACCTGCAAAATGAGGGTACCCTTTCCCTCACAGTTTGTTTTTGGTGTCAGATCCAGTACATTAATGACTCAAAATTCTCAGACTCTACTCAGCCCCTCACAGGATGAAGGAGCCAAACAGAGTAAATGAAAAATATCATTCTCATGCAAAGGCAGCAGGTAATAACATCACCTCATAATTCAGGAGGCTGTGCAACTCCAGACTAACCCAGTGCATAATCACATAAACACCCAGCACACACTCAGCAATTCATACATAATAAATAATAGTATTAATAATACAACTTATGGCATGGTAACTTTCAATAATAACTAGATTTTCAGGAGGTGTCCCAGAGCCAGATGGGATGCCCAACACACCCTGTATTTCCCAGAGCTTCACAAGCCTTTCAGGAGGAGTATCCAGAAATCCCATTTCAGTCACAACCCGTGACCGTGAAGCTTCTCAGGTGCCCCTGATGTGACATGCAGGGAGCACATTAAAGGATTTTTGGGTTACAGACTGCAGAGAGCATGGACAGAAGAGATCTCAAGGGAGTGCCTGTTCTGGTGCCCAGCCTGGTGCTGGATCAGCTCAATTCCTGCCATTTCAGACGTTGTTTTAGTCTTGTTCCCAAAGGCTTGCTGTGGTGGGGACCAGCATCATTCTCAGGAGATGTGTTGTTCCACTGCTTCATTTCCTGAAATGAGAAAATCTTTTTCCTAAAGTCTGATGTAAACACCTCTGCTGCAGTTCAGGTCCAGTGATTATTGCCCTGTATCCTTTTTTTTTTGAGCCTTTTATTCTTTGGAAGGAGCCCACCTCCCAACATCTTCTTTACCTTTTCAGATCTAGCACCCCCAAATCCCTCTGTCTTTCCCCCTTTTTTGATCATTCTTACTGCTCTGGATTCTCTCCACTTTTTCCACCTTTCCCCTGATGCTGTGCCAAACCTGAATGTTGTGGTCCAGCTCAGATTTCACCAATCCTGAGTCAAATGAAACAACCCATTTGTCACTCAGGTTTCTACCTGATTTATGTGTTCCTGTATATTTTCTGCCCTTTGGTGCAGGACTGTACATTAATGTATGTTATAGATCCTTTTTGCTTTCTAAGCACTTGACATTTTCCCCCTAGTTTTACCTGTTTTGAGATTTAAAATCTTATTTTGCTTGAAGATAATTTGGTTAGCTGACAAATACAGACATGACTTTTTCAATATTAAGTAAGTAAGAAGTGTTGCTGTGGCAATAAAGAGATCTTTAGCAAGTCAACAAGAACTAGAAGGACCCACATATTTCAGCCTCTGGAACATGAAAATGCAAAGAAAAAAATAGGCAAAAATAAGTGGAATTTGGGGGAAAATTGTACTTCGTTTCAAAAAAAGACTTCTTTTCTGTGCAGATTTAATTGGGTGTTATTCTTCCAGATTGGTTTATTGACAGAAGTTTAATGCAGTTAGATATTATCTCACTGCAGTTCAAAGTCCTAAATCCTGGTCCTTTTCCTCACATTAGTGAACTCCTCTCTAGATAACAACAGGGCATTGAGTGTTGTGCAGTGAAATCCATCCCAGTGCTCTGAATTCTGAATTTTCATCCAGTCCAAAGAGAAATGGAAAAGCTTCACAAGAGCTGCCATATGGGTAGGGATAAAGGATGAGTTCAGCAAAGGATCTGATCCATGGATCAAGGTGTCACGATCCACCTTAAAGTGGTGCTTGTGTAAGGTTCTTTTAGGGTGATCTCAGGGCACAAAAGACTCACGCAACAAGGGACTTCCGTTAAATCACAGCAAATTCACCTTTTATTTAGTAGCAATTAACCTTTTATGCATCAAGTGTGGGAGAGAGGGAGAGAGAGTGAAAGGAAGGAGGGAGAGAGAGAGGGGTAAATACTTACAAAATACGTGGTGAGGATACTTGCAGATCTCTGCTGATGGGTCCGTCTCTCTGCATCGGGGAGGCTTCAGTTTGAGTCCATCTAGGCAGCATCTTTATAGTTCTTTTCAAAGCGACAGGCAGCTGGCCAAAAAGGTGGGGGAGCAGGTGCATTGTCCATGGAGGGAACAAGGTACATAAGGTTCATAGCAGGCTGGGACTCCAAGGTATACCAGTCCACCAATCAGTACAGCCAGTCCATTGTGACCTGCCTCCCATTGTTCCTGCACAGTTCCCATGGGGATGCACTGGTCCAATGAACAAACCTGGGCTCCACCTTGGTCAGCCCGGATCTCACATCCAGCTGTTGGGGGTTTTGCAGTTGTCTCACCTCAGCCAGGCCAGACTCCCGTTTGTGGGGGCTTTAGGGTCTCAGTCTCTGTCCTTCCTTGGCGAGGGTCGTGAGGCAGATGAAGGGTCTTCGGGCTGTTTCCCACACAAGGATTTTTGTATCCTCTGAGCTGGGTGAGCACTGCTAAGAACCATTTCTAGGAGCATTTTTTTTTTTCTTTTTTCATGACTCAAAGAAGACTCTCTGGATCTTGTAGCACATCCCTATTATTAAAGTTATTCCTTTGCAACCAGATGTGCAAACATATTTGGGATCCCTCTCCAGCAAGAAGAGAAGCCCAGGACAGAGCATGTCCCCAGGATGAGAGTTTGGGGTCACTCCTGGGGAGGTGCCAGGGCAGATCCTGCAGTGGCTGCTGCTCAGGGCTGGCCTTGTTCCAGGCAGGAATGAACCCCTGTGTCTCCTGCCACAGCTCATTGCCCAGGTTTATGGAGGCTTTATGGGCCATGGCAACGATCCCACCTGGATTTTAAATGTGGATCAACATAGGGCACTCTCATGGCTTCATGGCCACGCTCAGCTAGGAAGAGTTAGACCCCCTGCCAAAGCAGTGTGAGAGCCCAGAGAAACTGGGGGATAAGCAGACATGATCCCTCAGCACCAAGAAAAACTGGAAATTCCAACAGGCACAAATCAGACCCACATAATTCTTCCTACTCAGGCATCCCTGAAGTTCAGGAGCTGGTTTTTCTTCATCACTCCCACCATTCTTCAGTCTGAGATGAAAACCTTTTTGTCAAGAATTTCTCTCTGCCGCTTCATGTCTGGGCTCAGAAATGAGCATGGTTGGCCTCCAAGTCTTTGGTGAATGTTCTGCTGGTGGAAAATTAGCTCCATGGAAGGGTAAATGGAGATATCCAAGAGCATACGGGCAGGCAGATGGAGAGATGTAAACACAGGGAAAAAACTGGATGAAAAATAAGGCTGAAAGATTGTGTGGATGGATGGACAGTGACTCACTATGGATAGATGGAAATGGAAGCTGTTTGGAAAACAGAATTCCTGTTCAACTGTCACACATTGGGATTTGTTTCCACCCAGAATGGGGGAAAAAAGTCACTATGTTGGCATTTTTTAACCAAATGGAGACTTGGCCTTCCCCCACAATGCCTTCCCTCCTCCATCCTACACAGTTGCCTCAGAAAGGACATAAGTCGATACTTTAGAAACTCTGCAATTCAATATGAAATAAATACATTTGTTATTTTAGAAATGTTAGATAAAAGCATGACATAATTACTATTAGAATAATAGAATGGTTTGGGTTGGAAGGGACCTTAAAGATCATCTGCTGTGGGCAGGGAGCTCATATTCTCTATTCTATAAATATGACATGAAATAAAGGGCTGAAACTAAATGGTCACACACTGGAGAACAACAACAAACATGCATTCTGTTCAAAATAAACACATTTCCATGAAACATTTGAAACTTAAATGTAAAGCAGAAGTCTTCCATGTCTAATCATTCCATTCTTGAAATCAGGAAACAGCCTGAAAAGAGTCAGTCAAGAATGAAGTAGGGCTTGAAAAGGGACGGGGTGAAATGGTGGAAAGGTGTCAAAGCTGTGCTGCTAAAGGTCCAGAATTTGTCCCTTTGCAGTTGGTGGCTCTTTTCAGGCTCAGACGACCAGCTGAGAGTTCTCCAAGCTGGCTGTGGCTAATGGGAAACCAGAAGCAAATCAGGCTGTCACAGCATGGGGACAGAAGATTTCAGACCAGATATCACACACATATCAATGCAAATTTTCCCAGATGATGTTCCTGAAAATTGCTGCACTCCAATTTAATGATTCATGGAGGCCAAGGCAGGCTTCATGAGCCAGAGTTTTCTAACTTGACTTTTCCTTTCAGTGAGACCATCCTTTGTTTCCACTGCAACATGTCTGTGCTGTACAAATGGCGGCTCTGGATGTAGGAGTCCTGAGAGGAAAAGTTCTGCTTCCAGCTGCCAAATTGTTAAATGGTCAATGAATAATAAATCACCTCCTGAATTGTGCCCATGCTCTGCTGTTGCAGGGGATGCTGTGCACTCCAACCTGGGGAGGCAGCACTTTTTTAACGGAAAAGACACACAAAAACTGTGAGGACTTAGCCCCAGCCTGCCAAGAAAGAAGAAAAATGAAACATTCCTGGTGTGCTGCTGCTGCTGTGGGTCCTTTCCATAGCAAATCTGAGTACCTTCTCTTCACAACAAATCTGTCTGGTCGCATAGCCAGCTGTTGGGCATGAAGAAAAGGCAATTCCAAGTAAGGGGAGCCTCAGAGGGGGTTGCTGGGGAAGGCCCTCAGAGTGACCCCAACAATCTACGTCCAGATCTGCTGGGGCATACTCGAGCTCTCCTACAATGTGCTCATTTCTGCAGAAGTTACACTGATTTCCTTTCCTTTCCTTTCCTTT
Organism: Pycnonotus jocosus; assembly: GCA_013400435.1. Taxonomy (NCBI): domain Eukaryota; kingdom Metazoa; phylum Chordata; class Aves; order Passeriformes; family Pycnonotidae; genus Pycnonotus; species Pycnonotus jocosus. Next base: position 39,599 of record VWYP01010345.1, read on the forward strand.
CCTTTCCTTTCCTTTCCTTTCCTTTCCTTTCCTTTCCTTTCCTTTCCTTTCCTTTCCTTTCCTTTCCTTTCCTTTCCTTTCCTTTCCTTTCCTTTCCTTTCCTTTCCTTTCCTTCTGCCCTTCTTAATTGGGTCTAGAAAGAAAAATCTCTGCCTTTTTTTGAGCCACAAAAGCTTTAACCCATAGGATGGATACCCGGGAGATGTGAGGAGACAACCATGGCTTCACGTCCAAGGGGCAGATCAGGAAATCACCTCCCAGACCAGCTCCCCACTTGCAGCAGTGACACCAGTGCATGATGCATCTCTCACATTTCCATCTCCTGCCCTGTTTGTCATGGATCCCTTGCAGGAGGCAGCTCACTGAGCTGGGATTGCCCAAGGAGGAGGGCAGACAAGCAAGAAATCAGTGTCTTGACACCGACTTTTGCTTCCCTCTCCCCTCCTGAGAGGAGCCTCTGAATAATCTGGCTGTGTGGCTGGGCCTGTTGCATATTCTAATTCCCCCTTGCTCCCTGATTTAGTGCCACTGGTAATGCTTTTGATGTCAGCCTGAGCGAGATAGAGAGCTTTAAAAATTCATAGCTGACCTTTCACTGACATGTTGGGTTTCCGATAAGGTGAACACCATGTGGCAGGGCCAGGGGAGGGGAGGGCACTTTTTCAGCCTGAATTTGCCTTTTTTTCCCCCAAAACAAGAGAAAACATTGGGATGAGGGGGGGCGGGGGGCGGGACTTGGTGTCTCAGTTCTGTGCAGGGGAAGAAAGGGAGACAGGAATGGAAATTAAACCAAGGGAGAGAGGCCTCAAAAGCAAGGGATGGGCTTATGAAAAATATATACCCTCACCAAAGGAAGATGGAATACAAATTGGGTCCCTTTTAAAAATATGTCTGTAAAACAGACGTTTTAAAGGGTGGGAAGGGGGGATACGGGGAAAAGGAGAGGGGAGGGGAGGGAGGGGTGGAAATGTCTCTTAAATGTGTTCAGAACATTTCTGCAGCCTGCAAAGCTGGGATTGTTTATTAGAAGATAAGATAGTGAAAAATGTACTTTGCAGAAAGAAAATAGTAAAGCTGGTTTCCCAGCAGATAAGAAGTCAAATTTCTATTTTATGCTCAATTGAATGATTCAGTTACATTATCTGGAAGGCAGCAGTGAAATAACACCCTTTGGAAATGAGAGTGGGAGAACATGTGGTTCAGAGGGATGGCCCAGCACCCAGTGACCAGGACACCCAACCCTGGGACATGGTGGCAGTGCAGCCCTCCCTCCATCCCACCCCTGGTGTGGCTGTGGATGGAGAGATCCTAAACTGGAAACCTGCAGGATTAGTGCTTGTACCTCCATGCTGTGGATGCCTTGGAGTGGCTACCTAGAACAGAGGCTGACAGAGTTAAGAGAATAAAGTGAATATTTATAAAAGGACTTACATAGATACACCTTGGGCAGTGTAAATACCTCCCAGGCTAAATTCGAGATAGAAAATGGTCATGAGTTTTTCAGACAGAAATAAGTTTGGTCTCTTTACATATCAAGGGTTAAATCTCCAATTACATCTTCAGGTAATGATCATATACCATAAGTATGATCCCCATGCCAGTTCATTTTGTTTAAAAAGTTCAGGGCCTGAGGCAGAGGATGTCCTTGAGTTCCAAGCCTAGAGGAATGGTTTTGTCTGACCAAAATGTGAAGACCGTAGTTAACATTTTATATGAACTTTCGAGCTAGGCATTAATGCAGCATATAATTTGATAAATATAAGGGTTAAAATCTTAAGGCATCCCTGTCCAGTGCCAATAAACACAGATGCTGCCCCAGAAGTAGGGCTAAAGCAAGTAAACCTAACTCTAAAACATAAGCCTAACACTAACCCTAATCCTAAACCTAAGAGAGACTGTAAACCTAACCCTAACCCTTACCCTAACACTAACTCTAACCCTAACCCTAACACTCACTCTTTTGGGATCTCTCCCTCCCTCCTTGTCACATCATGGTCCATCCCATGCCAGGAGTGAGCAGAGAGGAGATCTTCAGGGAGAGGGAAGTGCCAGCAGGGTTGTGCTGCTTTTCCCTCCACGTCTCCTTTGCAGCCTCAGCTCTGATGTGTGCAGAGACAGGTGCTGTCTGCTGAGAGAGAACTGATGTGACACGTGCCAGGACATGTGTGTTTGCAATTTCACAATCAGTCTGGCAGTTTGTGGTTTTCCTTACAGATACAGCTTCAGGAAAAAGGAAAGAGGGGGAAAAAACCTGCAAAACAATTGGAATTTACTCAGCCTTTTAATTGGTTGTATAACAGCCTGGTCATACAAAATGAGTACCCTGCACTGGCTCAAAATCCAGGGGAAAAAATATTACTTTAAAACAAAAACTCCATGAAGTAAGCACCAGTAATTCCCATGACTATTTGTCCCGGAATTCTTGGATGATGGACTCTCCATTTTTCACTGCTCAAGGTTGGCAATATTATTTGCCGTGCTGCTTAGAAGCCTTGGCTCTTTTTTTCCTTCTTCTTTCCCTTAATATAAATGTCATTCCTTCCTAAACCTTATGGCTCCCTCTGCAAATGAAGAAACAAATGAAGCATGTGGCACATTAGGGCCAATCTTTTCCTTGCACTGAAGGATCTGGCTCACAACTATGGTTATTGTGTCCTTGATAAGCCCATTTTTTATTTACTGAGCCATTTAATTTGTGAGTCGTTATTTGTGTGGGCCTTTCCACACTGATCATCCACTGAGAAATCCACTGGCAAAGGACACAGCAGCTTGGGGCAGTTTTTATAGGTCTCTGCCACCGGCAATTTTGGCCACTACAAGGAGCTACAGCAGACTTTGTGTCGATGTATAATTCAGGTTTTAATTGTGAAGTTTAAGGAATTTAAAATAGAGATCAATTTGTGGAGGGGAGCATTTTTCTGCAGGACATCGAGGTGTGGCCATGTCCAGCTGTGGACAGGGAGGGTGGGGGCTCCAAGTTGGTCCTTTTTCACCTGAGATTATTTTTAGTGGATGTTCAGATGACTCCTGCTTGCACTCCAGTCCTAGCAGACAGATATTTCACAAGAATTGGCTTAAACTGACCATGGATAACAGCAAGATTTTGGAAGAAAAGAACTGAATTCCATTGAGAAAAAGGAGTATTTACTGAGCAGAAGGTCTGTATCTTTATATCTGTGCCAGAAATAAGATGCTGATTTAAAGAATGAACTTGAGAAAATAGTCCTTCTTGACCACCCCAGGTCTGGATCCATCTTGAGTGACTGTATTTGATTAACTATATAAAATTATGGCTTATTATATGATTTTATGTCCTAATGAAGGCTGAATTGTCACCACAGCAGGTAGGCGTTGATTAGACACAAGAAAAAGAAAATCTTTTCTCCAGCTTTAACTTCTGAGAGAACATAAAAGTCAGAAAGGAAAATCTAAAAGTCCACAGAATCACTCGGTGGGGACCAGAACCCCATTTCTATTCTCCAAATCACGCTTGCTAAAACTTCCTTGTCATTTTCAGCACCGAGTTTTCTTTCAACAGCACTCCTATGTATTGGTTTGATCTGTGATTTTGACAACAATGTGTCAAAACAAGTCCTCCTGAAAAGGTCTGAGGGAATTTTTGCTTCTGCTTTTAGGATCTATTTCAATAGCGCTAAACTTTCCATTTCCATCTTGTAGTTTTTCATTACAGTGTAATATACACTGGTGAGCTGATAAAGTCCTGAGGAGACGGGCAAGACGTTCTAATCTTGCTTAATGGTTTAGTCTTTTCCATGTGAAACTCTGGAAGGTTTGGGTTTTTTGTTTTGGGGTTTTTTTTGTGTGTGAAAAGTTTAAAATATTTTGACTTCCAGCCCAACAGGAAGGCTGAGTGGTGCCAAGCTACACTGCTTTCCTGAGCCAATTTTCCTTTTTAGGGGCTTATGTTGATAATAAAGGTACCTGACAGGGTTTTCTGACACTGCCATTACTTTCCTATCACTATTCAAAAGCTAGAAATAAATATTTACCTTTTCTTCTCCCAAATCTAGTAATAAAATTTTAAGCCTTGACCGCTCACTGACAGAGTTTTCAGCAGGGATTCCAAAGCAGGAGAGTGTTTAGAAAAAGGAGATCTCCTAAGGGGAGGAGAGATTGAGAATGAGGGAGATTATTCACAGCTCACTCCCTGCTATGGATGAGACAGAGCGGCAGTGCCCAACCACTCAATAATTGTGGAACTGCTAGTCCTGCTCCTGGGGAAAGCAGAAGAGAAACTGAGGAGACCAGGAGAGCAGAGGGTGTGACTTTTAGATCACAGTGTCTTCAAAACACACCTCTGCAAAGAATTTTCTTAGTATAATA
>VWYP01010345.1:43967-91530 GCA_013400435.1 Pycnonotus jocosus
CAATGTCTGGAGCTTTCCTGGCTTTGTGAAAATACTGCCATGGAAGCAGCAGAGTTTATTTATGGAGAGAGCACAGGAAAATAAATGTTTCATTCCCCGAACTCTAACCTCTCCTGATATTAATGTGTGTGATAAATTCTTTGGCTAAAGGCAGGAGATAAACGAAGTGCATTTAGCCACCAAATTGCATTCCTTGCCATCCCTCAGGCAGAGGAGACAGGGAAATGCTGGCCACTGGTTTTTTCCAGTACCTTGCACATTAGGCACAATCCTAGTGAGTGACAATCCCAGCTAGCGGGTACTTTATTCCCACAACACCCAAAAAGAATGGGGCCTGAACTGCCTCCAGAGAAGATGCCCAGGGTTGAGTTTTCCCTCTGCAGGCTGCTCCTCATCCTGCAGCCCTACAGCGGCAATCCCACTCCAAAGGCTGCTCCCTCCTGGATGAGATTCCAGGCTCTGCCTGTGCCAGTCACGCTGTGAGTCGAGTAGCATTTCTGAGGTGATTTATTCATGTTCATGTTCGAGCATTTTGATAGCATTATTCGCCAATTTTCTCCTCCCTCTTCCTCCCTTACATACCCTGCTTATAAAACTGCTGAAACAATTTGTAAATAAATTTAATAGATCAGATCCATAACACTCTGCCAACAAATTATTACGCAAGTAATCCCCGTGCCTCTAAGCCAGGAAGTGAGCAAGAACAAGAAAAGAGATTTCTTATTCTCTTGCATATTGCAATGCCTGGTCAGAAGGCAGGAGCTGCTTTCCTGGAAGTTTGGTACTTCCAATGTGCAGATGAAAGTCACAGAAGTTGTTTTGGGTTATTCTAAAAATTGCACAACTTTGTAGGAAGTTGACACAACATTCTGTAATTTATTCGGTTTAAACATTGGGGTTTTTTTAATACAAGAATTTAATCCATTGCTACCACTGGTGCATGAATAAATGTATCTTCCAAAAAAAAATTTGGAGAGAATTGTCTTATTCTATATTTTGTCTCTCTTAATTATAGCTGTCTGACAGAAAATTAATGGGCACATTTAGGATGAGGCAAAAATGACTTTTAGTCTTACTGTAAGAAGTGTCACTCCCCTGGGACAAGATTTGTGCTGCACAGGAGCCACATCTTCAGTGTGGGCACTGCTGAGCTTGTTGGGCCGAGCTCATCTCCTGCCTCCAGCTACATTCCCAAGGGCAAGGCACTCCTGCTGTTGTGTGGACTGTGAAAAATGAGGTTCACTTTCCTGGTAGAGTTTAAGAAGTTTAAAGAAAAGACAATAGGAGACAGAAATAAAGCAAAGGGTTAAATGGTGGAGTGCTCGGAATTCAGCCAAGAGCACATTTACAATCTTGGAGAAATTCCTTAAACACCTTTTCTATTACATCAGCCTGTTGCATATTCATAGACTATTCTGCATATTCATATTTTCCCAGGAACTGTTTAGCATGGCCACTCCTTGGGCCTGCCTTTTTAGAGCATGCCTGTTTCTTGGCTGTAGTTTAATTATCACCTCCAGTTTGGGCTGTGGTCCATACTCTCTTCAGATAGCAGGTGCTGATAATTTGGCATATCAATAACAGGGGTCTTCATCATGTGTTCACTGGATGTTATCCCAACCAAACAGTTCAATTGCAAGCATAGCTATAGATCAGCTATTCTACTACCATGTTTAAGCAAAAACATAAAAAAGATATCCTTACAGCGGAGTTATTATACATATAACATTCATCTTAATATTTGTGAAAAGCTAACTTTTTAATATGTATTTATAACAGGACCATGGAGCTTGCAGTTCCTTTGTCCATCTCACATGATCACAAAGGGGCTAAAATTTTAAATTACATTTTTAATACAAAGCCAGTATGTTTTAATACACATTAACATTTTTAATACAAAGCCAACAAACTCGTGACTCACCCACCTCAGTCAGCTTTGTCCCTCTGGATGTGCTGGGGATGGGTTGAGATGGGGGAGAATCCTCTGTGCTGTGACTTCCACGTGGTGGGAGATAGCAAACTCAGATTTTCTTGTGTGTCTTCTGTGGATTCTTCCTCCCTCAGGCATGTTTTTGTGTCACATTCAGTCACAGTGAGAGGGAAGAGGAAGGCAGGTCCCATAGCCAGCTCCCATGGCCAACCTGTTCCCTAAATTCAGATAAAATCAGGAGCTGAGCTCCTTCACAGACATTCCTTCTCCCACAAGCAAGACCAGTCATTGACTCCTAATTTTGTTTTATTTCTTTCAGCTGGCTTGGTAGTGAAATGGAGTTTAATGAGTGAAGATCTAACTGTCTGAGACTGACAACTTTAGTGGTGTTAATGCATCCTGTGGAACTTATGCATGAAACAGACAACTTCTCAAGGTCACTGGGTATTTGCTTTGGTGCAGCAACAACAGTATCAGTCTTCCTGCTAAACCCAGCAGATCAGATAAAGCCAAGGAAGTGTTTAGAACCTAACTTAGAAACACAAAAAGGACATGCTCTCTCCAGGTACTCAAATGATTCTTTTAAATTAGCAGGTGATTTAGTGACATTAACCTTGAAAGGCCCCAAATCTATGCAGCAAATCTAAAAGGAACGGAACCGATTTCTCTGGATTGGTGAGGTATAAAATTACATCGTCAGTGTATAATAGCTGGAACTCTCTTATTGATGATTAACCACATTTATTAACAGCAGCCCATAATCCCAAGATGTTATTTGTACGATGACTGAGATGTAATATAGAGCTTTCTAAAGGACCAGATCATGAAATGCATCAAAGGTCACCACTAAACCCCGGAGAAATTAGAACATCAGTCTTGAAAGAAATCTATAGTTAGTTCTATTGGCCCTTCTATCTAGTGCAAAACAATTCTGACAGGTTGATTCCTCCAAAAGTTTCCTTATTTTTTGTTTCAGCCCCTGATTGTAAATTTAGACCTAAGCCCTACCTGTGCTGGAGATTTTAGCACCGTTAATGTTGATGGGAACTCCTGGGAGGCTGGGAAGAGCAGCTTTGATGAGCTTTGGGTACAAATCCTGAGGTAGTAGGGGAGAGGAAGCTTCAGAGCATCTGGTAACAACATCTGCTTACTCAGGTGAGGTTTATTTAGTTGTATGGTTTTTTTAGGGATGCTTTACAGAGCTCAGCAGATTGGTAGAAATGAAGGAATACAATATCCAGTTGTATGTCTTTATTCTGCCTCCTTCCTGCCCCCAAACTGCCTGATGTTAAAATCTCAGCATCTAAATTTCCTTGGAAGCAGAAGCTCCAACTAATCAGTGGTTGGAGCTACCTTCAGTTGCACTAAGTAGTTTCTCCAAAAATTTTCTTGGTGCTGGAAAATAGATCTAAGTAATGGCAAATAGCAAAAGTTCTACTGACTTCAGATGTATAAAAAGAAATAAAAAACATTTTTAATACAAATTAACTTCCACTAAAAATGAATTAAATTGTTCCTGGAACGTAACTTGGGAAAGCCCAGCTACCAGGGCAGTTAATCACATCATGCCTTAAACAATATGAACTGTTTGCAGTGGGTGAAATGCTTCCACACAAGTGGAGTTTCCTGATGGAATAATTTCCGCACAGAATTCCCATTCCTGTGCTCAGGATGAGCTAAGCATGGGCTGAGAACCAAGGATCCCCCCCAAAACATCTCCATGGACCAGCAGTATTGGTCCAGCCTCTGTGTAAAGTTTAAATGCATGCAATTTTGTTTTCACCTGTTTTAATTCTCTGCCAATCTCAAATTAAACTCAGGGCTCCTCAGCAATCCCTGTGTTCACCCCAGCCAAGCACTGTTGTGTTTTTGATCAATAACTGATGTGTTCCATCTCAGAGGTGGTGGTATTTTGATGTTACAATGCCTGTCCTTCTGTGTGTGGTCTATAAATCACTCTTGCAACTGAAAATCATCTCTGAGTGTAAAGACAAAATTGCCAGTGAAACACAAGAATGTGCAGCTCACCCACCTAGAGAATATACACAAAACTCAAAACTACATCTCACTCTCCACTCTGGCCCTCTCCACTTGCATGAAATTACTGAGGCAGAGAGGACACAATTTGTCCCAAATTTTAAATAACATTCCATTGCAAAATGCTGGAGTTAGCAGTGGCAGCTAAAAGCTCTGCTTTGGCTTTCTGAGCTGAGGAGGAAACACAGTCTAACCCACAAGATGTTAAAAAAATTACTAAAAAAATTATATAAGCCTAGAACTGAACTATTCTCTTGAAAATCATTTGAAAAGGGCAGAGTATTGGAATTTGAGACAAGAGGAAGAAAAATGATCTTACTTTGGAAAGTCTGTTTGCATTCTAATGAGAGAGGTTATTCTTGGGAAAATAGGCACCTTTCCTGCACTCCTGCAGTGACGGGTGGGATGTCAGGGACAGATATCACACTTCCTCTGACTTCTTCATGTTGGACAGACAAAAATTATAGCCATTGGGAGCAGCTAATGAGAACCTCTGAATGGAGCCAGTTCCATAAAAGGAGTCTATTAGAGCTGAAAGCGGCTTTCCTCCTTCAAAAATATTGTGGAGAGCTTGAAATGCTTCCCTCTCTTGAATTAAGACAAGAAGCTGACATCTTTGAAACCTTTGCAAACCTATAATCAGAAGAAATATTTCACACTGGAAAGCTGAAAAGGGTTTTCATTTGGTATTTGAACAGCTCCCTCCCCTCCATAATTAAATCGCTAAAAGGTAGCATAGTTCTTTGTTTATTTTAAAGTCATGACATTAATAATTCTGCATTAATTTAAAAATGGAAAGTCATATTGAACTGGAAAATTGGCATTTTTCAGAGAAAATGTCAGAACAAAATGTTTTGACAACCGTCAAACTTGAAAAAGTATGGTATTGAGGAACAAGCCAAAACCATTCCCCAGCTTGTAAAGTTTCGGCATCCTGAAGAAAAATGTTGGGAAAAAAAGAAAAGCCAGTTCTAGAGCTGGCTGTTGTTTGTGTGTGTGTTGTACAGGTATCCCCAGGCTTTCTGGTGGAGCTACTGATCCAAGGACCTCCTTCCACTCCCAGAAGGCATCTTCAGGGCTATCTTCATCCTCCTCTTCCTTGTGATTGCTTGTGCACAGCTCTGAATGAACTAGGCTGAAAAAAATATCTCCAGAAAAGAATTCCCCATGGCCACAACTTTGACATCCACTTTTCCATGTAGCCTGACGCTCTCCCACGCTGGGTAACTGCTCCCTGTGCCCTCACAGCTCAGAGCTGCTGTTCCACCCTCAAACCTCCTGAAAACCCTCATTTTCACTCTTACCAACTGTGCCTGCAGTCCTTGGGGGAGATTAATGTCTTCTGCAAGGCTTGGAGATGGGAGCATTTCCTCCTCCTCGGAGCAATGATCTCCAGTCCAGCTGGGCACTGGCCACAGAGCCGATGGTATCAGCAATCTTCAGGGATGCTTGGAGCTGAGAGTGGGGATTTTGGCCCAATTTGGTCCTTCCTGCACTACCCCATCCCCTGGTCTCCTCCCCAACCTGGCCATCCAAGAGGAGTTTCACAGGAAGATCTCTGCTGCCAACCCGAGCATCTCTCCCTGTAAATGAGCCGGGGGAGCAGATAAGGAGGGTTGGATGACAGAAGAAAGCTGCAAATGAGCTCCCATTAGCAATTGCTGTATATCTGGTGAGGGGGCTGGTAAACAGTTCGCACTTATCTCTCTGCTCAGCATTTAGCTGATTTCCATAATGAGCTCCATTGAACTGAGAGGCCTCGAGGTGTCCCAAGGCTGTTGAGATGCAATGTGTTCTCTAAATCTGATTTATGTAAAGGTGAAGGCAATTGTGTTAACAAAGTAGAGGAACACGATCAACATGCAGCCTGCGCTGGCTGGGAAGAGTGCGGTGGCTGCGCCTGGCGCTCTCCAAGCGGGATCTGACAGCAGCCGAGGAGGCATTGAGACGCAGCCTTGGAAAACACGGCCAGAAGGAAGATGTGTGGGGCTTATTTGGTATTATCTTCATTTTTTTTTTCCCCCCTCTCCCTGCCCCTCTTCAGAAGAGAGAAGAGCTGTGGCTCTGAGGTTTGCAGAACATCTCCGAGGGAGTGGAGCTGTGTGTGTCCACCGGCTGCAGGGTCCCTCTGAGCCCCTGTGCTGAGGCTCTGTGCCACCCTCACTCCCACCCTCAGCCCTATCTCAGCCTGCCAGGCTCCTCTGCAGAAATCTCACTCTGGGCCCCAGCACAATCTCAATTCCTCCTGCTTGCTCAGGCACAAAATCCTGCAAACCCCAGCAGTCCCTTCTGTGGCTTTGAGTCTATCTGTCATAACCATAAACAAAGGGAAGAAAACTCACACAGGCTTTTTACAAAATCACTTACTTCTTTGCATCATCTCTGAGGGCCTCTATTTCCATCCTGTGTCCATGCACTCCATGCTGACAATCAGAGAAGCTTTCCAAGGTCATGCACATCAGCAAATACTTGGAGGCAGCTCTAAGGCAGGTGGACCTTGGCAGACTTTGGCCACAATTTACAGGCAGCTACTGAAACTATAAAGTAGTTTCACTAGGGAGAAAGTAGAAATCTTGTCATATGACTGAATAGAAATTAAGACTCTTGGAAAAGGAAAAAATCACTGGAAAGAGATGCTATCATTGGGAATAATTCTACTTGGGTTGTAATGGGAACTGCATGAGTCAGTGGAGCTTTTGCATGGCTGGATGATTCAAGCAAGGATAATCATAAAGAGAGATGAGCAGAACATGAAGAAAAAAGGATTGAATGCATATTTTTCTCATGGTAAATTAAGAGAAGGTTGTAGGAGTGGAAATTCAGACAAGGCAAATGCAATGGAATATTGTCACAACAGAAATGCCCATCTGCATCTGCTTTATTCCCTGCTCACAGGGTGGGGATGACAATACCAGCATGGCTGTCTCTGAAGGAGAAAAGAGGGGATTTTCTGCTAGTTTGCATTTAATTTTGTATTTTGCAAATTTTTTACACCAGCTATTCTGCTAAACTGGATTTCATATGCAACAAACGCTAAACATATAAACAACACGTCTGTCCCAAACCCTTATTACAATTCCCAGAACCACTTGCAGGCTTTCTGAAACCCATTATTATAATTATAATCAAGAATCACAGGACACTGTGATTTGTGCCAGAAATACAGATACACTGAATTGGTTGTACAGGCCACAGACAGAAAGAGTGAGAGGAAGGATGGGGAGAGAGAGATGCAGCTTCAGCACTGCTTAATTCAGTTGCAGTAACACCCACACTATTTAATTTTTCCTCTTTCATTTTCCAATTTAACTTCTAGCAGCTGAAATCCAGGCTAATATTTGCTTTGTCCTCTTTGTTCTTCTCTACTCTTAAACCAGGGAAGCCTGGTTTTCTGCTTCTCTCCACAGCTCCAGCAGCCCCTTCCCTGGCAGAGGAGGCAGGTCTGCTTCAAGGTGCAGCACTAAGCACCTCCCCACCAGAGGGAAAGAAAAACCCCCTCTGGAAACTGCTGCGGGAGTACTTAGCAGATGCAAAATTCAGGTAAACTCATTGGGAAATGCAAATGCAGCATGGATCTTTATTTCCAGGAGTTCCTCTCTCCTGAAGCACTTTGCAATCAGAAGACCCTGGAGTGGACTATTTTGAGCCCTCATTCTTCATGCTAAGAGGTGATGCTTATTAGGTTGTACCAGCACAAGGCACTGACACCAATATTCTGCCAGAGGGTTTTCTCAGAGAACACGGGGCCTGATTTTGTTCTGATCTTTAAGGAGTTACACTAGGGGTGTCCAGCTGCTGTCTGGGCATTGGAACAGATTCAGTCTTCCCAGGGCTGTGCTAGGAATAAACAGCTCCTCAGGGTTCCTCTCATATTTGGAAGTATTCTTATATTTAGGTGTGTGGGTGTGTCTATGTGTATGCATGTGTACATTTGAATATTCTATACAAACACCAGAATGTTAATAAAGAAGAAGATGAAACAGAGGAACCAATACCTCCTGCATGAGAATGAGAGCAAAGTGTGTCAAGAATGGTTCTTGCTTAAAATGCAAGATGTCTTCTTGCAAATGTCTTCTTGCCACCTCAGTGCAAATATCTCTCGTGGAACAGAAAACCTAATGCCCAATGCATTCCTTTCAGCCCAGAAACTGAGAGTAAGAAAGATGAGGGCAGCTGCTGGATCAGGATGGAGGCACCATGGATTGTCTTTACATCCTTGTTGCTCTGGTTTGCTCACAGGAGAACGCTTGAGGACTCCGGTACTTAAGTTCAGATAAATTGCATCTTTTTCCCAGTCCTGCCAAACCAGCAGTGTGGCAGTTATTTGTTTCCTTAAGATGATTATAGCAGATAGCTCAGCTCAGAAGCCTGGTTACACCCAGGGGTGGCTCAAAAGACACTGCAGAGGACAAAAAGTAGGACAAAGCAGCCTGAGATCCCAGGGTAGAGTAAATCATGTCAGAGTTTTACATTTCTTCGAGTCTGCAGGGTACCACAGGAGTCCATTGGCTGGATGCACCTCTCAGTACCCACAGGCAAAGCTTAAAGGAATCAGTCTGAGTTACACCAGAGGGGATTTGGCCCCTTCTGTTTCATGGTCATTGCCAACTCCACTCATACACACAGAGGAAAATACTGCCCAGGCTGAAGCTGAGCCAAGATGACCACAGAGGTCATGAATCTATAAAAATTATTAACACTTATTAGTATAATAATCCTTTTTATGACACCATAAAGTTACATGATGCCTTTCAGGATGTAGATAAACTCCATTCCCTGTGCTGAGAGGCCACTTCTCCCACAAAATTCTCTGCATTTCCTGTGTGCAAACCCCTACTCTTCGTCTTAACTACCCTGGGACCTCATCCATTGATCAAATTTTCTGTTGAAACTGAAATTTTCTGTTTCATTGAACCTCCTCTGCACACTTCCCCCGAAAAGGCCTCAGGGGATGTGGGGAAAAAAAATCGCATATATTCTTTTCCGATTTTAATAGTCTAAATGTGGAAAGAATTTGCATTTCCTTTGTCACACCTTTGGGCTATAGCTGCTGTTCCTGTGCTCTGCAGGGAAACGTGGGGTGCAGTGGGAGGATGGAAGTGCACTTGTTCTGGAAAAGTAGGACAGATGAAGTTTTGCACTCGATTTTCCCATGAGGTGGCTGGATGATCCGAGGGATGCTGTGGGAAGTTAGGCTTGGAATCATACTGACATTAGAAAAATTATGAGACTTCCTGCACTCCCAAGTGCCAGAGATCACAGGGAGAGCTGTAGGGCTGGAGTGGGAGAGAAGATCTCTCAAGGAGGACAAATGCTGCAGCAGAGAATCCTGTTTCTGGACAAACCCAAAATGCTGTTCCCAAGCTTTTCCCCACACACCTAACTCCAGGTGCCTACAGAAATAACACACTGACACTTTTTTTCCTCCAATAATAGGAGGCCATGATAGATGGCCCAGAACACAGAGTTTGATTAAAAATGACTAATCAATTTGTTAAAGATCAAAAATTAACCTGTCAAAAGCACGGAATGTTTCAGAGACCCAAGCAGGTTTTTGGGGTTTTTTTTGCTGCTGGTGTGAACCTGTGTGGAGAGAAAACCTTTCCTGCTGTGCAATCCTGGGTCAGGCAGTGTGTGACAGGCTGGTGACAAACCCAGGCTGGAACTGTTCCCTTCTTCAGGTTGCTTTTAACAGTGTTTTAATCCCAAATAATTACTTGAACATTGGCTTTTGGGGAATGAATCTCTTGTCAGCTTCTGAGAGAGGAATTTCTGCATATGGAGACTGTTGCAATGCATAATCATGATTTGTAAATGGTTCTTCCCTTTCCCCTGACCCCCCCTATCCCACTCCCTGGTGGTATCACCCTGTCTTGTCAATCACCCTGGTTGACCCTCTCCTATTTGGCAAGGTGTCCAGGTGCCACCCTTCCCATTGTGGTGTAAAGTGCCCTTGGCCTTGACCACGCCCCTCTACCTCCCCCATTGGATACAAACCCCCCTGGTTCAGGTTTCACCCAAAGTGACATAAAGAGGTCCAAAGCCATCCTGATTCATTCTGCCTTCCATCCCCATGGAATAAACATCTTCCTAAACCACAGCAGAATCCGCTCTTCATTTACCAAGCCTCAGACCACGTGGCAGCTGGAGATTGAACCCCACGCATTTCCAAGTGGAGCAGGGCTGAGAAAAATCTGCTAGCCGGAGCAGAAAGCCCTCGGCCCCCACAGGAGACTTTTTGCGATTTTTTTTTTTATGAACTAAAAGTTATGATTTGTGATGCAGAGAAGGAATGAGCAAAAGATCTTGAATTTGCCATGAAATTGTTGTTTAGGAAAACTCAAGTTTAAAACCCCTACTTATACACTTCCAGCCTTTACCTTTTTCCCCCAAAATCATTGTCTTAGTTGATTAAAAGATACACAACTTTGATTTGTTTCTTATCCCCTTCCCACCCACTCCCCCTGATACAAATGGTTTTAAGCAACATTACTCTAGACAGCAGATGTTACTTGTTTCAGCTAAAATAAAATAATCCAATGCTTAAAAACCCAAAGAAAACAATCAACTCAATTTGATTGGGAATGCTGATAAAGTAAGAACAATGACCCCACTTCTGACTAGTAAATACACTTATTGTCCTTGACATTGGGACATACAGATCACAGAAATCTCAATTCTGGTTGGTATCAAAGTGCAATGAAAGGGAGTTGCATTGACTTGGAGTTTCTACCAACAGTAGAAAAGAATAAAAAAATCAGCACGTGGTTAATGAAGACGAATAGATGCAGGGAAAATGGAATTTTTTTGTTTCCAGGGGATTTATAACAACAGTGAGTAAAATCTTCCTAACAACATAATTTTAAAAAATAGCATGTGGATGTGAAATTAATCTGGGCTGCCACTACATTGATTTCAGCTGGCTTCAGTCTGAGGATTTCCTTAAGAGAGGAGTAAAGACCACGGACAGGAGAAAGTGACCCTGAAAAATCTGTGTTTGCTTTGGCACGGGGTGAAAGCAGCATACCTCTGTGAGCTCTGCTCCCATATCCAAGGCATGGATATGACATCCTGCAGTGGGACACCCAGGAACACCGAGTTCTGGGGGTCCAAGAGACTCCCTGGGGTGCAGGACATCGATGAGATGGTGGAGCAGCCATAATCTTGGCTTCCCCAGATTATGGAAATTCCCTCTACATCCTCCACTTGGTGGTTTCTGCTTTCTCCAAGGTTGTGTCTGTGACAGTAGGAAAGAGGAGCTGAAGGAACATGGAGACAGCTATGGGCATGGTGTAATCCTAGAACTGTGGATATGTAGGATGGTAGAAATGCAGGATACAGCTGCTTGTGTCCTGCCCCAAGCCTGCAACTCGTTTGCTGTGCAAACAGGAGGGAATCACCTCAATCCATCTTCCCTAGCTATAAAACTGGGAAGTAGACAATCACCTTCACTTTTTGACATCTATGGATTAAAGAACTTGTGTGGGTTATTTTATCAGCAAGATCATTTTAGTTTTACAGAGAAGTGAAGCCATTCTGCTGGCCAAAAGAGACATCAGTGTCCCTGCTCAAGGCAAAAATTTGGGCACCAACCCTCTGGCTGCTGTGGAGCTGCATGAACACAACTCCTGAGCTCAGCAGCAGGTTGTGCCTCTCTCAGTGAGGGGAAGGAGCTGGAAAATGCAGTTTTGGCCGTGGTTTGCTCCAGTTTGTGGCAGCAGCGGGCTCTCTGAAGCACCTCTCCATCTTCCTGAGGGATTGGCTGAGCGCAGGCAGTGCTTGCTGTAGCCTGACACAGCAGTCACATAAGGTCAAACTCACAAGATAAACGGCCCTGTGTGTGTGGGGGGGGGGCTCAGCTTCCCCAGCGTTATGGCACAGGAACCTCTCTTCCATTACGTGGAGATCTATAAGGAATTGCTGCCATTAACGGACTCCATTAAAAGCAATACATGTGGGAAAAATTGCACTTTGATTTAGTTTCGCAATGTGCAGATATTGGCAAGATAATCACATAAAAGTGACACCTTTTATAGCCTAGTTCTTTGATTTTATGTCAGTGAGTTTCAATTTCTCACATTTTTATGTTCATATATAGGTCCTTGTTCTAATGTATGCATTAGCTGCCGTAAAGGTTAAATAGATTGTTTTAGCATTTTGGGATACACATTGTGGATGTGCACAAATCTTCAGTGAGCTGGGTGAATTATTTTGGGTAGGCAGGAACTGTGAGAAGGGAGCAGTGATTATTCCTTTGACCTGGTCCCATCTGGAAAAGAAAAAAAAAAAAAAAAAATCTATATATGTAATTTGATTTGAAGAACAGATCTGCAGGCTTCCCAAGAACTGTCAGAAGGAACAGATGGTGTGGGTCACCCTGCTCCATGAAATGCTCTGAATCTGAATATTTATTTTTAAATGCAGAAAAATATCTATTCCTCATGAGGCAGGTTGTGATCTCCCTTACATCAGCAAAACTGTCTGGAGCTGGGATTGGCACTGGATTGATGCTGGGAGTCACAGGGGGCTGCTGAAGCTGGGGCCATAACCTGGCCCCCATGGAGAAAGTCAGTTTCAAGGTCTGGTTCCACGGTTAAGCAGCTGAGACTAAACTCCTGTCTTGTTCCAGTGATTGCACAACCAGAATACTCTTGATGCAAATAATCCTAGTGGTGAAGGTATGTCGCTGACCGCTCCCAGATGATGCCGGCTAGCCGAGGTGGGAGGCCGCGACCTTCCCTGGCAGGCCACCCTCAAAAGGGCGAGACCAGTGGCCAGGTGGCACAGGCCCTAAAGTGATTTAGCTCTTTTGTGAATGGCGCTGGGCGCCGAGGCTCAGCTCTCCAAAAGGTGCCGAGGCACCCTTGCCCACCAGCTCTCTGTGGGCCTTGTTCCCTGAGAGGGAGAGGGAAAGGTGGCAGCTTCTGTTCCTGTGGCGCAGAAAGGACCGAGAGTCCAGGTACTCCGGAGAATCTTCATTATTGAAGGAAGAAGTTCCACGAAGACCCTGAGGCTCCCAAGAGCCCGGCTCTTTATACATTTCAAAAAGGGGTGGGGTTAACAGAACAACCAATCAGGGGAAGAAATGGGGTTAAGGGCCAATGGGTATGAGGATCCAAAATGAACCAATAGAACTGCAGGGATAAGGGCCAATGGGATCACAGAATTTGGACCAATGAGAGGGCAGGGATATCAACCAATCAAATCATAACAGTTCAAGCAACAGGTGCAGTAACATCTGGGGAGCATTTCCCAACTTACTCTCTCCATGGGAGAGCCGCCAGCTCTCCCTGTCTATCTTCCGGGTCCTCCACAAAGGTACTCAGTGTAGGTGCTGAGTCTCCTGTAGGAATCACAGGTAAATCAGGAATGGTGTCATTAGTGTGACTTTTAAAAGTTTCACACTTGCCCGTGGTGTGAGGCAGGACAGGAGTTTGCTCCAACCATTCCTTATCATCACATTTAGGTTGGGCCAAACACACCTGAGGGAAGTCATATTTCAACAGCCCTTAAACCACCCTGGAGTATTTAACCTCCAAATTCATCTTTTCTCTCTCTATCCTCAATCTCTGTTCTGCAAACCCTTCGTCACATGTCCCTGCTACTTTACTAAGGAGTCTTTGAAAGACTGGTATTACAAGTGTGAGTTCTAACAGGTAATAGATTTCTCTCTCTCTCGGGTTTGTTTGTTTTTTTTTTCCCCTTTTTAGTTATTTCTGAAAGTCTTTTGCCTCTATCAGTTCCTGAATCTGGATAGATTACTCTTCAACTCATGTAGGGAATTCACATTGTCTCTTTAAATCTTCCTCTACCCCCTGCCCTTCACATACTCCCAACACCCCTTTGTCTTTCCATTTCACCTCATTTAAATATTCAGCCCAATTTCAAGGCTTAATAATGATGAATAAGATTGAGATTAGGATTTAATAAGAGTGTTAAGGAAAGATTTGTCATTCCAATGGCTGTAGGTCTTGGCTGAAATTGAGCTGGCATCTGGCCTCTGGGCATGCGCCAAGAGGAGCTCTTGGCTGCCTCCAATTATGGATTTCTCCAGAAGAGCAGAAAAGGTTTGCTTCACTCAGCTCTGGCATGCAGGGATGACTTACTCCCGGCTGATTGTCTTCTCACGAGACTGATTGTCTTCTCACGAGATTGATTGTCTTCTTCTTTACTTGCTGCAGTAAAGGCAGTTTGACTCAAGGACTGGAAAGCCTGAGAGCTCCACGTTGATTGGAGCCTCTTTAGGTACTAGGTATAATTGTCTTCATTAGTGCATTTCATATCCAGGTAAGACTCAGGGAGCTGAATCAGTGTTTTTCCAGGGTCTAAATTCCCCCCCTGAAACTGAGATGAATTACAGTGACAAAGCCTAAATCCATGTCTAAGTCTCAGACTGAATTTCAACGAGGCTGAGTTGAGCTTGGCGTCCATGGAGGTGCAGCTGTCAGATCAAAGCTCAAGGAGAAAACGTGTGCTGGGCACTCTAAATTCCATTATTGCTTTGCAGACATCTACTAATGCCATTAGCTGTGTGTGGGATGAGCTGAGTATCTCCTCTGGGAGCTGCATATGGGGAGCTGAGCAAAACCCCCTGGACCTGCAAGTGCAGGGGTAGCTCGATGCTGAAGCAGAGTGTGCTGAGAGCTGAGAACACACAGCGTGATGTGCCTGCATGCCAATGTGGAGACTGGTATTGAGGGGATAGGAGCATGCCAGAATTTCTTGGAGAAGCTGCCTCCAAGCTGAGCTGATCTTCTGTCACTTGGTGCCCTGAATGGGAGAGTCAGGCTGCAGGAAGTCATTTGATCTAAAATACAGTGTGTTGAACACAGCAAGCCTCACGTTTGAGATGTACCCCGCAGTCCCCAAACCTCTCTGCAGCCCCCAGTGCCCCTTTTTTTCTCCAAGAGAAACCCCTTGGGCTGTGCCAGGCTCAGCCCTGTGCATTAAGCTTCTGAGGCAGGTTGAACCCTTGTAAAACCCCGTTGATGTCCGTCATGCTCAGGCTGAAGATGTTGAACCAGAAACATTGGCTCAAACTGCTTTGACAAGGGCTTGTGCTGGAGTGTCTGAAACCTTTTGCACACACAGCCCAAAGAGGCTTAAGGCTTCTCAAGATTTAGGGACAGATTCCAAGTGCAGGGAAAGCACCAAAGCTCTTCTAAAATCAGGGGGTTTGTGCCGCTTTACTCCAGCAAGGTTGGATCTGGGGGGTGCTCTCACTGCTCAAATTGCTCTGCAGTTTTAGAGAGTTTAGAGTAAGCCTCTTAAACTGTTCTAAGGACTTACAGTATCTTAAGCCTCCTAAATTATATTTTTTTAAAAGTACAGTATTTTTGGCAGAATCTACCGTTTGGAAGGATTCAAGGTTAAGAGAAATCAAACTTGGCTTGCTTGATGGATTTTATTGAGAATTAAATACATTTGATGAAATATGGTTTTAATAATTGAAAAATTATAAACTGAAATAATAATTTTGCCAGTCTACATTAATGGAATTGCTCATGAACATACATTAAAATATTCAAACTGGCAGAAAACACCATAATTTTTAAACTCACAATTTCCTGGTGTAGATGTTATTAATTTTTCAACCACTCATCCAATTTTCTTCAAGCTTGACTTAATTTTTATGTCACCATTACCTCTACAAAATAAGACAGTTTGGCAAGTGCACCCCAACCTACTTTTAAGAAATCAAAATGTGAAATGTTTGATGAGAGTATAAGAGGAAAATACTTTTTTTTTTTTTTTCCAAATAAGCCAAAGAAAGATCTTCTGGTATTCCTGAAAATTAAATAACAAAAAAAGTACCCCAAAGCTCTCAGGGTGAGACTAAATTTAACAGATTTTTTCATGCACAATTGAAAGGAGAGATTAAAAGGAAAGAAATTGGAAAGTTAATGTGACTGCAGAGGTGGTGGCAGGCCTTTCCCATCAAACTCATTAACTACTCAATTTTAGTGACTCTTTGAGCATGATTTTTTTTTTGGTGACACGAGACAAAAATATTGATCTTTCCTATGTTCCATCATAACTAAAGTGCATTTAGAATATACCAGCAGAAGTTCCACATAACTGGCCTTACATACAAGCACACACACACAAAAGAATTTTAGGTTTTCCTTCAAATTTCATCAATAAGCTGCATCTCTGTTCCTCTCCACCTGCCTGTCATAAAAACGGTCAAAAAAAGACAGCAAGGCTTTAGTGGTCATGGGAAAGACAGCAGGACTTTCCCATGGAAATCTTGTGCCACCTACGGGGAGGAGCTTTAACAGCTCTGGTGCAATGTCTGGAGTCCATCCACATGAACAAATGGGCACCATATGTGGTTGACAGCCAGTTCTTTCAACTCCAGCAAAGCCAATTGATTTGAGTACACCAGTTTCATAGAGGTCTGTTGGGAGCCATCAGATGAGCCTCGATTTTGACAACTCGATCAGCAAGAATGTTCTGTTCCTACAAGGCTAGGGAGAAAGTAACTGCTAACCAAAATCTTCAAGCCACACTTGCATCAGATCTGAGCTGCATCTTTTCTAAAGCTCCATAAACTGATTATTTTAAAAAGTGAACATATTCTGATTGTTGTACAATCCAGTGCTTGGCTACAGAAGTTGTCAGCATGGTTAAAACTTGAAGGGATCCTGGAAAATGTTTATTCGAAAGAAACCAAGGCACTCCTTTGCCAAAAGAGAATGAGAGGCAGTCTGCACAATTCCACTCTGTACCCAAAGGAGAGGTGGGGACAAGTTTCCTGATACTCTTTGCATTTGAATATTCCAGCTGATTTTCATTGATTAGCAAATCAGTTTCAGCATTTTTGAGTTAAGTATCTGAATGCCCAAAATGCTGCTGGACACTGACATAAACCTCTAAAACCATGATTTGCCTTTGGAAAGTTACTGATTCTGCTGCTGGTTCTTACAGAAGAAAGTCCTGCAGATGCAGTTATTCTGGACAAATATTTTTTATTATTTTATGTTGTCTCTTCAGGCCTGTGCCAGTTGTTGCACTCTCTCACCTCTGCCTTTCTAACACACTTGAGTTTGGAGCTTTAGCACATCTTTGTCATGTCTGAAAGTCAGGGGACCATCACAAGCTCTGGGCATCTCTTACAGAGGCATTGGGACACATTCTGGTTTGATTTTTGAATTATTTCCACCTCTGTCCCTGCAGTCAGGCCTTGCCTATCCACCACCCAAGCTTCAGCAGTCCTTCTAAATATTTTATTATTGTTTCAGTGCTCATCTACCAACAAGACGGCACATCTGAACCCCAGCCTCCTTTTCCCTAGGAAATGATTGAAAATAACAGCAATTATGGAGGAATGGAGGGGAGGAAAGAGGGGAATTGTTTTGTGTTTAACATTATTATTTAGTGGATATTTTTGTAACATCTTTTAGAGATTAGGTTCAATTAGGAAACAGATGGCACCAAAATATCATCAAACGTTTCTGATGGGCAGCAAATTACTGACTTAATTATGTAAATAATTAAAATTTATGTTTACACCTGATCATCCAAATGAGGGTGAAAATACCAATTTCAGGGTTTGTAATGATTGCTGGCAGGGTGTCAACCTGTGAACAAGTCACTTCCTTTCTTCAGCTTTAGATGTCTCCCTTAGATCCTGGAACAGTCAAAAAAACCCTGGAGAAAGGAAAAAAAAAGAGAGAATGAATGAAGGTTTCCGACTAAGTTTCTGTCATGTCAGTGGTCTCCTGAGTTTAAATGGAGTCCCTGTGTTGGTTGAGAGGATTTTGTTTTGAGCAGGCTCTCACTGCACCCAGAGTTCAACCCAAGCTGGTTTTGTGCATTTGGTTGTACAAAGGTGCTGTGAGGGGCAGTTCTTGCACTGAAAAGTTTAAAGGCCAAACAAACAGGCCTGACATGTAGCCAAAAAAAAAACCCCAAAAACCAAAGAGCGAGAGCAAGAAGGAGTCAGACAGTTTTATTAACTTCTGTATTACAGATGCAGAACTGAGGCACAGAAAGATAAAATGTGTGATTCTCATTTGCACTAAATTTGCTTTCCACTACTCTGACAGCATAAACAGGCCATGAAGTGGGTATATATTACATTTACACTCTCTTTTAATTTCTCCCATGATGTTAAAATGCTTCAGTGTTAGTGAATATCAGGCCCAAAATGATTTCTCTAAGATCACAGAGGAAATCGATGCCATTGAACTCACATTTCCTTGGAGCCATTTCAGTGCCTCAGTCACACAACATTCTGTCACCCCTCTCTGGGTAGGAGCCTTGTGTACATAGCCACAGGTTACTAAACTTGATTTAAAGGTCAGCTTTTCAAGGAATATGTAAGGAACTGGGAAAACTAGTCAGATTTTCCTTGTCTTCTCTTGCCTTTGCTTATGCCTGTAGATCATGGTGGCAGGAGAACAAAGAAATTAAAGAAAAAGCTCTGAAGCAGAGGTAGAGATCAGTGTGGTGACCTTTAACCTCAACTTTCTTGTCTGTACATCCCAGGTTAATTTCTGTACATCCCAGGTTAATTTTTTTCCCAGACAGAGATGGAGCTGCTAAAATCCATCAGGAATCACTATTTGTGTTATTTCCAGTATCCTATTTCCTAGGAAAGATATTAGAGCTGTATGTGTCTGCAAAAATGAAAACTCCTTAGGACATGGGTTTGCTTCATCTGCTCCAGAGGTTGGGATAGGTAAAATATCAGATAAAGCCCTGTGGGTTCGATTCTGAGCCATCTTTGAAAGTCAAAAGCAGGCTTTTGTGGATCTTTCTACTTTCCGTGTCACAGGTTCTGCAATATTAAGATTTTTATCTTAGCCCTATTTTATCAGCACTCTTCTTCCATCCTTAATTTGGAGCCAGTGGGAGTGGGGAGGGGAGAGGCGATAGGGAGGTCAGACAAATGCTTCTATTGATATCTCTGTAATAAAAAGAGCTTTACTTTCCTTTCTGGTGATAGCCGTCAAAGGAGCTTTGCTTTTGATAAAATTTACCTTGGAGCAAGAAACAACAGAAGCTGCTCTGATTTCATCAGCCGTTCTATCTGAGGAGACGTGAGCACTTAGCAGCAATGAAAGAGGATGGAAGAGGGCAAATTCCTCCCCTCAGCTCAGCTGAGTGGATCTCACCTCTGATGCCTTGTGCCCAGTTTCAATGCCCTGTTCCACCATGGAGATGGAGAGAGAAGCAGAAAACATGGATACAACTTCACACCTTCATATACCTTCCCATGGACATGCTCAGACATCACCCTGCATGGAGTAGGTTTGTTTTGCATGAGCTCTGTAACTGTAAATTTGCTTGAAGTCATGTCCTACAGTCACTCACAGGCAGAGGTGTTCACCTGGATGAGGATGTTTCCTCAGGAGGACACTGGCTGGAATGATATTGGAAGGATGACAGCCTTGTCTCTCCATTGTCCTCACTGGGTGAATGACATTGAGAGGATGATAATAGCCTTGTCCCTCCAACTATCCTCAGCACTGCTTCAAAGTCAGGGAGGAGCCTGTCTTCCAGGGCTTGGAGCCTTGTTATCACAAGCAGATTTTATGGTCTAAGCGCTCCCCCAAACAGCCATTTATCAAAGGCTGCCTGGCTCTTAATTCCTTATTTAATGTGTTAGTAACCACTTCTAAAAAGTACCTGTGCCCCATAATGCCAAAGTGCTTCATCATAAAGGGTAATGATTATGATTATGGTCTGCATAAGCAAAGGCTATTGCCTGGTCTGTGCTGGCAGTGTAAAGGGATTTCCTTCCCTTCTCCCTCCTCTCCAAAATGTTCTCCCGTGCCTCCACAGCTGTTAGCACTGCTCAGAGCAGGAGCCACATGTTGCTGAAATGACTCAGAGGCACAGCTCTTGTTCAAAGGTGAAATAAAACCTATTAATTCTTGCTTCCCTGCAAGGCCTGGGCTCTGTGCTGATGTAGTGACATGGAGCTGGGAGTGAACACAGGAGGATAAAGCAGGATTCTGTAGCCTCTGTCTGTGTCTGTAGGGAGTGATGGATCAAGCAATAGTGGGGTTGAGCTGTGATATCCAGCTAGTTTTGGGCTCTCATCTAAGGAAGTTTTAGTGGGGGAAGGCTTCAGCTCAAGCAGAGTCATCAGCAGGCAGGATGGATCCTTGCACCTACATCAACCTTGACAGAAAATCCACACCATCCCTTTGCTCTGCCCAGACCTCTCCATTTCAATGCAGCCAGGACAAAGATCATCCATCCCAAGGAACTGTCTCATCATCACCCAGGACTGCACACTGCTTTGGAAAGGCTGGGCAAAATGACAGCCATCAGCCTGAAAATATTCTCTTTTCCCCTATTCCTTTCTCCTGAAGCAGGGAATAAAAGCAATATTTTTATTCTCTGTGGCAAGGAGATCTGCAAAGCACTGCTGGAGAAGGATTCCAAGTGGCTTCTAGAGGAAATCTCTGCCAATCTACCTAACTGTCGATTAGCACAGTGGTTTAAGCAGCTCAGAGTAATATTTCTCAGCAGACGGCTGTAAATGCTCATTGTCAATATGTACAAATAAATATTTTAGGTGAAACAGACAAAGAATGGTTCATGTCTCCTCTCAAATACACCATGGGCTTTTCCCTTCTGTTTTCTTTCTTCTTTTTAAAAATACATTAGTATAATTGCAAGAAAGCCCTGAAAAGAGGGACATGAGGATGTAAACAGGCAAAGCAATTCTGATTTTCCCCTGCTCTTCTGCCCTCTCCAGGTTTTGCTGCATGGCAGCATTGTCCAGTGAGGAGAGCAGGAGTAAGAAGAAATGGTTCTCGCTCCTGCCCTTGCAATGTGACCCTAAGCAAGCTGCATTTACACTCTACCTCTTTCTTTCTTCCCTCCTATAGCTTCTTTCTGTGGGTTTTTGTTTGTTTGTTTGGTTGGTTGGTTGGTTTTTTTGTCTATTTTTTGTGAAAAGTACCATCCATATTGGATGCATTTGAAAAGAAATCCACGTCCAGTGAGGATGCTGGGAGCTATTGTAAGAAAATTAGAGTTTTTAAGCCCCACATGGCCAATTGCCTCCTTACACCACTGAGCAGCGTGATTGTACAATTTGTCCTACTAACTCAGTAGGGGGAGTTGGAGATTCTCAAATTTTCTTCCATTTTTTCCTATTCATTTTCAAAGGTGAAAGAAAAATATATTTTTTTTTCCTGTACGAGTGAAAAAAAAAAAAAGTTAATATCTTATTTGGTCTTATTTTCCTACACAACTGAGGACTGAAATATGCAGCCACTTCACTGGTTTTAGAATCAAAACATTCCCTGCATTATGGAGTTGTGTGAGAGGGAATTGAAATTGCTACACGCCCATTCACCACCTAGTTGATTTCTCTAACTGTAATGCAATTTTTCCCCCTGTATCTTTTGGACAAAGCATTTACAATGATATTGTCTTGCTGTAAGCTCACACTGGCACTGTTGAGTAATTTATAGAGAGAGGTTTGTTGGAAAAATGACAGCAATAACTTCATGCTGGCTGTGATGGGGTTCCTGAGTAAGCAAAAGCCTGATTGGAGGTGTCTGGCCTCTTTGGCTTACCAGTATTTGGAAAAATATATGAAGTCCTCAAAAATCCCTTGGCCAATTTTTTTTTTTTTTTTTTTGCAACAGAGAAGATGTCATCTCCAAGAAAACCATTATATATGGCAGCCTTCTTTGTAGGGTTACAGCACAGTATTTTAGGACTATCACTTGCACTTGCAATAACTCGTGTCTCCCTAAAAATATCAAGCTTGCAAAGAGATTTCCTGAGAAGCCACAATGCAGGTAAACCCACATTTTTACATAAGATGTGCAAAATCAGAGGAGGAGGCAGGTGAAAGTGGGGGAGTTTTGGGGAGGAGGCAGCAGAATGTGGGATAGGAGGGTTCAGGAAGGCAGCACAGCACTGTTGCCCAGCAGACTGCAGCAAATTACACAATTTTGGTTGGGTGGTGGGATTAAAGGTGACCTACAGTTGTGCTGGAAGAATATATTTAAAAGCTATGGGCTACTCTGGAAGAGGCTTTTGCTTATGGTTCTGACTCTGGGAGTGCTGTGTTACTCATTAATTCAAAACCCAATTTCTATTAATATACAACACACATGTTTCTTTCCATATCCAAGTAGCTTAGTAATGAGTTTGATAAGAAAATACCTGAGTCAGTTAAGATTTATTGGTGAGGCTGCAGAATTGCTCCGCTTTGTCCAAACTGCTTTTTGAGCTTATTACGATTTTCACCTATATTTTAACAGCTTGCCTGAAATAAATATGGCCTGATTTCCACCCTGGCTGTTTTCTGTACACAGCTCTGGTCTTTGATGCATACACAAGATAGTAATTAATTTGCAGTTTCATTCACTGAGAGAGATGCGCAATGGGTAGATGGCAATTACTGCTTTACAGCACACCACAAGATTTCTAAATGGAGCCCCATCCCCTTACACAAACTGTTTTCCTTAAAGGTCAGAGCTGGCCCCACCACCCCACTATCTCCTTCTCTGGAGTTTGCCTGGAAAATCTCCTGTGTGGTGGGAAGAGGAGGGTCCATGGAACAACAATCTGTGTCTGACTGCGCTCGCAGCATTTGTAAACAACTCACAGTGTTTGCTCAGAGGGATTTTTTTTTCCTGCTGTATTTCTGATGAATGCAATGAAATGTGTGGGAAATTAAGGTCTCCTAAGTACATTTTAATTTAGATGAAAAATTATACATTGTTACACCATACTGGTGATTGTTCTGACATAATTGATTGGGAGGGCCATCAGCAAAGAACAGCAGGAAAGCTTGACTTTGAGGAGAATGCAGAAACAGTTTTAACTGTTTAGAAGTATGATGGAGAGCAGTGTGACAGAGTAGAAAACCTGGATTTCGGGTTCTATTTTGCTATTCTTTAGGGCAATCAGCTCCTTTTCCTCTGCCTCTCTTTTTCCTCAACACAATGGCAACGCACAAAATGGGGTTGCGGCCAGGGCTGGGGTCAAGATGGGGTGGGATATGATATTCCTGACACAAATGACAGACTTACATGTTGGAAAGGGGGGTTTTACTGCAGTGATGGCATAGAATGGGGAAAATTCAGATCCCATGCAGTGCCACAACTTCCAGGCACTGTAATGAAAACAAAACAAACAACCTGTAAGTCCCTCAATCCACCATTCCTTAGGGAACTGGTATTGTGTTCCCCCAAAGATATTCCACACAATATATGGCAAATAATTTTCCACCCTCCTCTATGTTTTTGGGGTTTTCACAGATGTAATTACAGTTATTTTCATCTTTCTTGGAGAGGTCATCTTACATTATAAAGACAGTGTGAAATAGGAGATATTACATGAAATGTTATGATTACAATAAAGTAGCTCTGCTGCTGTTAATTCCCACTGACAATGTGAGGACAGACTCTGGTATATTTTGTTTCTTAGGTTTTTAACTGTGAAATACCAATGAATGAGCAATGAGGGTGACTGAACCCCTGTCTGCAACACCCGAATTGCTGGGATTATGGATTGCAGGGGGCACCCAGGAGGCAAAGTTCATCTTTAAAGTGACTGTGCATAGAAAACTCAACTCAAAAGGCAAAAGCCAGCAGGGAAGGGGAGAAGAGAGGGGAAAAACTTGCTTTGGGTGAAACAGCAGGAACCAGGACTTCACCTCCTAACTCCCACTGTGGGCATCTGCATCCTGCCTGATTGTCCTGGTTCCCTTTGGCAGCAGCTAGGAGGAATATCCCATCCCAAACAAACTTCATCTGACCCTTTAGGGATGGGACAAGACAATCTTGGGATGAGAAGATTTTCAGCCACCCTGGCACATGCTTTGGTGCCTGGTGAGTTGGAGAGATCTCACTGTGGGCACACACCATGGGCAGAAGGCTCCAGGGATCTCTGTTGCTCATAAATTCACATGTTGAAAACAAAATTTTCAAGAAGAATATGGGGCTTTTCTCAGTAATTTGTGAGATTTTTCCAAGACCTTTTCACCTCTCAGTGAGGATTAAAGCCCCAAAAGAATGAATCTCCATGGGATGGCTTGAAAGATCTGTGCCATCAATGAAGAAGATATTGGTGGGAATTGCAGAGATAGAGGCAAAAGCTGAAAATAATGGGAAATTAGGATAAAGAGTTGGCTTTGGGAAGAGTTTTGAACAAGCCATTGAGATTACTGAGAACTGCTTTCCCTGTTCTGCAGAAAAACTCAGTGCCTTATCTGCCTCCAGGAAAACTTCTTATCCAGAGGATGCTGTGGAATCAAAATGCTTCTCCTAAGTGTTTGTCAGGAGTCAAGGGGATATATCTCACCTGGATTTGTGCAATCCCAGGCTACAGACAGCTTTGGTTTATTCAGACCCTTATGAAATTATTGCCACAAATCTTTCCTGCACTAACTTAGAGAGTTCCTGTGTTTGCCTGAATAGATTTATGCTATCTCCAGAGAACCAGTTGAAAGTTCACACCCTACATGATCCTCATGGGGAGGAAGAGCACTTTTTGAAGTTTTGAAGCACTTTTGAAGAGGCCATTGTTGATTTCTACCTGGTACAGGTTTCATCACATGCTCAATGGAGCTCAAAACCCTTGAATCTAAAGGCAGCAGCAGCAAAACCTGAGTGAAATATCCCATCTTGACACAAAGTGATGGGGTTTTCTCTGTGCTGTCAATAAAAACGGCCAGCAAAAAGGCTGTGTGTGTCTCACATCGTCAGGAGACTTCAGAGATCTTTATCTGATGCACAGAATGTGAGCTGCTTGCTTTTCCCTGAGCTAAATGTCATTCCCAGGAGAACAAGTGCTCTGCCTCACCTCTGCATTTCAAAACTCAGTGTGCGTATAACAATTATTTCTACTCATGGTTTTACTTCAAGTGTCCTTAGATCTCCTCATCAACATCACTCTCCTAAACCTTTTTACATATGAGTTCCTACAAGCTGCTTCTCTGTTCCTTCACCCCATTTTCATCTTCTTTTATGTTTTTAATATATATGTGTGTAATAAGGCACTGAACCCAAACTGAACACTTTCTTCCAATTAAGGCCCTACCAGAGCACAGCTGAGTGGAATAATTGCCTCACTTGTTTTACACAGAATACTCTATTAATGGTTTGATCTGGGACTAAACATTCACCCAGAATATTTGGTATTTTCATTTTTTTTTTCTCTTTTTAGCCCTCAGCAGCACATGAAAAGACAGGTGTAGACTCTGCCAGGCCAGCCCTGAGATTCCAACAAGCTGCTGGTAACAAGCAGTGCCGTTTCTTTGTTTCATCTTTTCCATTCCTCTTGTTTTTGGAAGGATTTTGCATCTGCTCTCTTTTTTTGTTACCTTGACATCTTCATACTAATGGAAGCTGTATTTTTTTTTTCCTTGAGCCTTCCACTTAGTTGCACCCTATGTAATGCAGTGCACAGGATGAAAGCCGTTATCTGATTTGAGTTTAATGTTCAAAAGTCCTCAAGCTGCTTTATCTAAAGATCCTCCCTGTATAATTGTATACTTAGAATTCAGCTGCAGTGTAACGGGGCAAGAGCCCTGTGTTCTGTCTGGAATTACAGAAAAGATACTATTTTTATTTGTTTATTTTTAAGCAAATAGGAATGGGAAAAAAAGGGAGGAAATTGCCAACATAAGAAAATGTATTCAGTTGAATTTCAGGAAAACCTACCCCAGGGTTTGATGTATTCTGGAATTAGATTGGATTTAAAGGCAGTGAATAGGAGAAAAATCAGCAGTCTGGGGAAAGGAGGATTCAAATTCAAAAGTAAGAGAAAGACTTCGGCAGCTCTAATCAAGGAATCAACCCTTTTGGGCCGGGTCCTGTACAGAAATGTCATACAAAGTTTGTAAGTGATTCTGGTATTTGAACCCTGCTTCTGCATGTATTTCCCTTTCCATGCATTTTCATTGACTTTATTAATATAATGAAGCAAATTACTTAAATGAGAAAATGGGTTACCTGATTGCAGATAATTTAAGTCAATCGGCTCCTAACTGGGAGTTGTGGTTTAACCCCAGCTCAGCCCTGCTCTCCCACAGCCCCGTGATTGAGATACAGAGAGTTTAACAGGGAGAGCAAAAGCCATGCAGACAAGGAAAGCAAAACCAGGAATTCATTGCCAGCAGGAGGGCTCAGCCATCCTCAGGACAGCAGGGTTGTCACCCAGAGCTGTGGGATCAGATGGGATCAGCACCCTCAGTCTGTGCCCTGCTGCAGGGAGGAGCAGAAAACACCTTGGTAATGCCAGCACTGCTCACAAAAACACCCCTGTGTTACCTGCCATTCCTCCAGCACAAACCCAAAACACAGCCCTGTACCAGCTTCTGTGGGAAAGAAATTAACTCTACCCCAGCCAAAGTCATGCCCAGAAGTGTCCCCTGTGGTCCTTCAGGATCTGTTATTGTGATCCTCACATCTGAGATTGAATATATTGCTGTTATGAAAAGTATTTACAGCCTCCAGCTCCAGTGTGCAGTGGAAACATGGCAGAAAAGTAAAACAAATAAATCATAAAGACAAAGAAAGAGGAGGAAGGAAGCTTGACTATGTCATTTTATTGGGGGAATAGGAACACAGGGAGATTAATGGTTTCATTTGAAGTTACAGCACAGTCTGTGACAGGATCAGGAGCAGAATCCAGGTCTTTTGTTGAAAATTGAATTTTTGATGAAAAACTCCACACACTTTCTAAAATAAGGAAATTTTCACTTTGTCTCAGCCAGGAGCACCTTCCAAGGGAGGAGAGAACCTGGAGGCAGAGAGAAGAGGCCTCTGAACTCCCATCAGTTTCTGTCTGGACTCATTCTGGCTTTGAATTCAGTGGCTTGCTGAGAAAGCTGATGTTGAACAGCCAAGGAAGGGTGCCAGACCAGGAGGTACCTCAGAGAAATTTTGTTAAAGATGTACTACATTAAACTGCTGTGAAATTTTATGCATTTTTACTAGAAAATATCAGCCCTTATTAAAATGATACTTTAAAAATTCTGAGATTTAGCATTCTCATTGATGCAGATCACTTCTCCTATAAAACTGTGAAACTCCCTTAATTTCACATCTGTCAATACTAAAACACCATCTTGTGAAGATTTTACCAGAGGGGGGAAGAAAAAAGGAAATTCAATAAAGCTTTTGCAGCATTTCTCAAGCAATCTTGAAATGTCCTGGGGTATGATTAAGGAAAACAAACAAACAAACAAACCCCACCAAAAACAACGACAAAAAAACCTACCCCAAAACCCCCAAACCTTCATGACATTTTGGTGGGGAATATATATTCAACTCTGCTCACAGAATTCCAGAAAGGAAATTAATTCCACATAAAATGGCAGCCTCCTTAGACTAAGTAATGAGAACAACTGTGTGCTACAGAAAGACTGAAATAACAATCAGAGTTAGTGTGGGTTTAATAGGCTGTCCCTGCTCCTCTGATACAGAGAGAGGAGTAAGAGGAGGGAATGAAGGAGGCCACAGGAACCCCTGTGTGGTTCATGGAGGCCTTCACCCTCCCTGTGATGGCAGAAACAATGAGGAGACACAGAATCACAGGATCATTGGGTTTGGGAAAGATCTCCAGGTTCCCAAAGTCCAACTTTTGACTGAGAACCCCAACAGCCACTGAACCCAGAACCCTGAGGGCCATGTCCAGTGGTTCTTTGGACACTTCCAGGGATGAGGACTCCACTGCTTCCCTGAGCAGCCCTTTTCAAGCTGAACTACACTTCCAGGGAAGAAATTCTTCCTAAAACCTAACCTGAACCTCCCCTGGCACAGCCTGAGGCTATTTCCTCTTGTCCTGTCACTTGTCACCTGGGAGAAGAGACCAAGGACCTCCTCACCAAAATGTCCTGTCAGGGAGTGAAGAGAGCAGTAAGGTCTCCTATGAGATGTCTTTTCTCCAGACTAAACCACCTCAATGCCTTCAGCTGTTCCTTGTAGGATTTATGGTCCAGGTCTTCACAGGATTTTTGTTCCAGACCTCTCAGCACTGCTGCCCTTCTCAGGACGTGCTCCAACCCTCCAATGTCCTTTTTGTTGTGAGGGTTGCCCCAACCCCATATTTGGCACAGCAGCCTGCAACCAAATGGCATAAAGTTGTGGGCAAAATGGCACTAGGGCTTAGGGTGTGATTATAAATCAATGATTAAAGGTGTGTGCTGAGCTAGCATGGCCCAGGCTGGGTCCCAGGAGTGCCAGCAGGGCACTGATCTTCCCCCAGCCCAGCTCAGCTGGTACCCAAACACCAGGGAACTGTGTGAGGACAGCCTCCAGCAGAACCTCAGAGCAAGGCTTGAGCTCACCCTGATGCCTTGGAGCAGCTACCTAGAACAGAGGCTAGACAGAGATAAAAGAATAAAGTGGGTATTTATTAGAGGCCTTCAATAGATACACCTTGGGTAGTCAAAAGCCTCCCAGAGGCTACACCCAAGCTAGATGATGGTCATGAGTTTTTCAGACCATCATAAGTTTGGTCTATTTGCATATCAGGGGTTAATCCTCCAATTATAGCTTCAGGTAATGGAGTCATATTCCCCCAGTTTGCTCCCCCCACAGCCCAATTCGCTTTTGTTTATACTTTTGGGGTCTGAGGCTGTGGTGCGTCTTTGGATCACAGCCCCAGAGGGATTGTTGTGTCTGACCAAAATGGGAAAGCAGCTAACACTCTATATGGAGCTTAAAGTTATACACTAATGCAGTACAGGCTTTGAAAAATATAAAAGCTAAAATCCTAAGGCATCAACCCCTCTGAATGCTAAGACATCCCTGCCACCAAACCCCACTATCACACTCCCATCTGTATTTCCCTGCCTTCCCATGTACCCCTGCTACAGAAAAACCCTACACATGGGCACCCAGTGCCCACCCTAAGAGACTTGTTCTCAGACAATATTTGCTGTGTTGTTTTGTCATTCTGTTTCTGTTTTTTCTTTTTTTCCCCCTGCAGAAATCACTCGACTGCTGAAAAGTCACCGGAGTTTTTCCTCCACTTCCCCCTTGCAGCAGCAAGAGCACAGTGGCGCTGATGGAAAATTGCTTTGGTACCTTGAACTGTAAATGATGCTGTTTTCATGATTCATCAAACCCGTCTGAAGCAGAGGTGGCGTGTCAGGGAGGCTAGGCAAAGTTTAGACCATAATAGGGCCCAAGAGGTGAGAGACTTGTCTTTCATTGCAGTGGTGCATCTTTGAAGTGACTGCTGGAAATAATTAGGTTCCTTGATTTCCATTGCCATTTGGTGCTCTTCACACTAATCAGAGGAACAACACATTTGCATCGACAGGAGGGAATAAGAGTATTTTTTTATTAGAATGTGCCTGTAACAAAGAGAAAAGTCTTCAGGCTTCAGAATTCGTTGTCCCTGCAGTTCTACACTGCACTTCATGTCTGGCCAAAAATGAGGTGAAAAATGTACATTTAATATTTATTAAAGAGTCTCAGATCTTTATAATCTTTAAACTTTGGTCCTGCTAAATATTCCAAACTCTTTTTATTTATTAATAAATGTTTCAGTCTTCTCCAAAACCTGAATGAAGCTCTCAGGTCACACAGCCTGGGAGATGATTCACAGAGGGGAAATTGAATAAAATCTGATTTCTAATCACTTTGTAGAATCTTTTCAGGGCTTTAGGGGTCCAGTGTTTAAAGAAGGTAGTGGGAGTTGTGATGTCTGACCTTTCCCATCCAAACTCAGCATTAATTTATAGTTCTTTTATGATCCTGAGCACATCGGCTTCACCTCTCTGTATCTCATTTTATCTATATGTAAAATTAGAAGAGTTAAAATATGACCCTATTCTACAAAGGTGCAACAGGTCTTAATAAATTCCTGATACTAAACTGCTGTGAAGGCTTTGCTTTATGAAATGCAGGCAGTGTTTTCAAAAGAGCTCAGCTCCTATTTAGACACCTCTGCAAGAACCTGGGGCACTGAGGGTGTTTTATATCCTGAATCTTTGCAAATATGTGGTTATGAGAACCTCAGTGTTCTCTGTGGGACCCTGAGCTCTTAAAGCAACCCAGGTTTTACTCAGATGTTAAAATCGAATGAAGGCTTTTTGCAAGGGGGCTCTGCCTCCCATCCAGGTCTCCTTCTCTCTTCATCACACTTTGGTGTTGCTCTGAATATGGATTGAGGGAAAAAATGTCCATATCTGTGGACATGGATATTTAATGATGGAAAGCTAGGGCATCTGCAATGGAATTCCTTTTTTGAATGAAGGCAGAATGTTTTCTGCAGATTTTTTTTGAACTAATGGAGGAGATATCTACCTTCACTTGTTTTACAAGGTGAAGGAAACTCTTCCAATGATCTGTAAGTGTGTATTGCAGGATGGAGGGGGGAAAGCAGAGAGGGGTTAGAGCTCAGAGCTTTAGAAACACTCAAGAATATGAAGAATAAAGGGTAAAATGCTATTTTTCAGGTGGCCAATGTAAGAAGATGTTTTAAACCAAGAAATGCCATGTCAACATGTTGTATGAACTATGACAAGTGTGTGTTTGCCCTTGTGGAACCATGAGACCTATGAGCATAGAATAGACTCAAAACAGAACCAAACATGATGGTGTTTGAACATGAAATTCATCTCCCCTTGCTTTACTGATGTAAAAATTTGTTGTTTCACCTCTCCCAGTTTCCTCAGCTTCCACAATAGCCTAGGGAGGGGAGGCAGCTTCTCTGGGAGAGGTTTATAAAACAGGATGAGCAACAGTTTAGAGATGTCTATCCATCTTTATGTTAATAATAAAACGAGCCTGGAAGCTACCTTTAGCAATTCACATAAATTCAGATTACTGAGGTGAAACACGTTGCATATTAACTGTAGCAATTGTCATCCTGGCGACAGGCAGATTTACAGCAGCTGCTGTCACCAAATCCATGTACTACAACTTGCTCTGAGTGGCCGAGTTTAAGTTTATTTAAACCTTATTCTGTGATGTTTCTTAAAAAAAAAAAAAAATAATTAAAAGCCCTTTCTGTGTCCACAGTTAATTTTTTATCAGGTTTACAGGTAATTGTCTTGTCTCCAGACCAATTAAGTGCAGTGATGGCTGGAGAGGAGCCTGTTTGGCTGCCTGAAATTCCCTGCTTGTGACTTAAGATATCTCCTTGCAAATGCAAATCCATCCACAGCTGACCCGAAGATAATGCATCACTCACAGCTCCGACTCTCCTACTGCAGATGGATTTCAGGGAGAATAAGTTCAGCCCAGACTGGAGTTATTTTTCAGTGTTTCAGTGTGGGAATTCAGAGAATTTTTCCTTCCTTCCCTCTTGTTTTTGAGGAAGGGAATCTCTATGCAGAGGCTGTTGCTTTCTGCTTGTAATGAAGATGTGCTCGAGTGTGAATTTCTGTGCTCTTCTGGCTGTTCCTCACAACTTCTCAATTCTTCATAGGAGTGACACATCCCCTCCCAAATCTTCTAAAGAACAAGTGTGCCTTGCCCCAAGAGCCACATTAGAAGAGCAGTTAATTCACTTTAGAAATCTATCCAGAGTCATCATTGTTATCATTGTTATCATCATCATCATCATCATCATTCAAGAGGGGAAAATCCTATACAAAACACAAGCTCCTCTTTCCCTGTGCTGGGAGTAGAAAAAGGGCATTGGTCCAAATCTTATTTCACAGAGATTTGTTTTACTTCTATCCAGAGTTGCCAGACTCATGCAGTGCCACTGAAATTTTAGGAGCATTGAAGTTGTTGCTGGTGAACTGCATGGGGCTGTCTTGAAAACAAGGTCCATTCCCTGAGCAGCCTGAGGCAGGGAGGAAGCCCTCTCCTGCTATTTTTCTTTTTTCTCTGAAGGCAGAATAAAAAGACTGAAGTGAAAAGAGAACAAAGCTCATGTGAAGGTGCCTCTGCATTTTTGTTCAGAAACAAAGCATTTGTAAAGTTTTGCTTTAACTCCCTTAGATCTTAATTATAATTTTTTATTTTACAACTTTTTAAATGCAGCACATGTAGCTAAATTCAAAGGCACAGTGGGAAAGAGCCATGAATCCTAGGGGTTGCAGATTCCAGTAAACATTTCTTTTCCTGCCATCAGTGGAAGGCTTCCATGGCAAGATTTGACCTGGGGGTTCCTCACTGGCAATTATGACCTCTTGGTCTCTGTAAGTCAATTCCCCAATGCTTTACCATTTGGGATTGAAGAGGGGAAAACAGAGTAATTTTCTTAATTAAGCAGGCAAATCCTCATGGTATGGGTAGGTGCTGGGATGGTTCTTTAGAACAGCTGCAGGATGTCTTCAGTAGATTTATGAGTTACAAACATGACTTTCAGCCATTAAGGAATGCAGTCTGATTTATCAAAGTGGATGATTCCCTTACCCCAAGGAATCTCATTTTCTTACAAGTGGATTTTTCTCTTTACTGGTAATGGTTTTTTGCTTTAAGATAAATGGTTGAAGACTCTGTTATACATCCCAGGGGAGAAAGGCGTTGTCAAAGTGGGCTGAAAATCAATCCAAGATTCTCAGTGTCTCCATCAGACTCTGAACTCGTCCCAGGTAACAGCAAACTACTGTTGACACCAAAAGAGATTTTGACTCCCTGTGAATAAAAGCTGAGTTTCTGTTTCCTCTGTTAGAATCATGGAATCCCAAAATGGTTTGGATTGGAAGAGAGCTTAAGCTTCATCTTTTTCCATCCCCTGCCATGGGCAGAGACACCTTCCACTATCCCAGGCTGCTCCAAGACCCTTCCAACCTAGCCTTGGACACTTCCAGGGATCCAGGGGCAGCCACAGCTTCTCTGGGCATCCTGTGCCAGAGCCTCAGCACTCTCACAGGGAAAAAATCCTTCTCTGTATCCAACCCAAATATTCCCTCTGTCAGTCTGAAGCCACTTCTGTGAGATCTCCACAACCTTCTCTTCTCCAGGCTGAACAGCCCCAGCTTACTTAGCCTGTCCATGCAGATGATTTAGTTCTGGTTGCTAAAAGATAGAGGCTCAAAAATGAAGTTCTGACCCAACCCTTTGCCAAGTTCAGCTCTCTGAACAAGCCAGGGTCTATGGACACACGCTGGTGTAGGGATTTTGGACTAAATGCTCTGCTCCTTTGCAAAGCTGAAGGTGCTCCAATGAGGTTTGAATTTCGGATGTCTCTTGTTTCAGTGAAACAGAAGAAACAAAGGCAAATCTCTGGCCACCACTAAAGGGCCTAAGGCTCTTTTCTGCCTCTCAATTATTTTGAGGGGGAAATCTGGATCCAAGTTGTTGCATATAGTTTCCATACATTCCAAAATCAGAGAATCCAGCTGTTTCTAAATGATGTGGGGTACTTAAAGACAGCAAGGAAATTGTGCAGAGTGCTTTCCTCAGGGAGAACTCCTTCCTGTGACCTCAATGAGGTTTCCAAGCCGAGGTTTCCCCATTCCCCAGGGCTGTGAGAGTGTCCAGCATGGAACATGGAGAGCTGAAAGACAGTGGACTCCTTTAGCCAGAAATGTGGTCAGCTGAGGGAAGGCTCTGAATGTGACCGGTGTGTCCTCCTCCCCTCAGCTCTGAATTTCATCCTCAAATTCCTCCTTGGGAATGAGCAGCGCTCCTGCCACTGCTCCCCCGTGGGGAATGGAGACGTGGAGGCACTGCTTGCCTTGCCTAAAATCCTAATTGTGGCTCGAGGGGCACTGGCCGCGCAGCAGCTGAACGAGGAATTGATCACAAGGTTTCTGAGAGCACCCTGATGATTAGAATAGCTGGCTTTATCTGCAAATAGGTGTAATTCCCTTCTTTTTACCCAGCTTTTTGTCTGCCTCGCCTTCTGAGACAGCAGGCTCTTTTGAAGAGGTACCATCTGATATTTTATATAGTACTTAGGGAAATATAGTCCCAATCTCACTGAGCCTCTGGGCATTACCATAATCAGTGCATTAGGGGTCATTTTTTCAGGCAGAGATTTGAAAATAACTTTGAGGAGTCTCTTCTAACGAAAGGTTTTTGTTTGCTGCTCTCTGGAGAGGAGATCGAGAGGGGGATTTCTCTTCTCTCTCTCTTTCCCACACAGAGCTGCACATCTATATTAAATCTTGAAGAAGATGCAAGTCCCCAGCTCCCCCCAAAGAAGTGGAGCATTCTGGGTGTTTTGGAGGAGAAAAAAATATTTTGAAAGAGCCAAGATATTTAGCTTTGAAAATTAGCTACTCAGGAGGCCAGCATTAAAATTAATTTAATGGAGTGTAAATTAACATACTTGACACTTTTTTGATCATTTTTCATAGACAGTGCTGACCAATGGAAATAAAAGCTTTTTCTCCCATGAGATCAGGACAAGAAAAATCACAAATTTGCCCTTTCCACACCATGGGTGCTTTTCTCTTCAGGAGTCAAAGTAGTTCATCGAGAGTAAGCCTTTAAATATTAAGTATTTGCATTTGCTTTTGCATATGATCAACTGATGGTTTAGTGGGGGACTTGGCAGCGATGCTTAATGGATGGACTTGATGATCTTAAAGGGCTTTTCCAACCTAAATGATTCTGTGACTTTAAAAAAAAAAGTTTCACTCACTAACAATGAAATATGTAAAAAAATTCCCTTTCAAATAATCTGTGAAAGTTAATTAAGTTCACTCTTAGTTTATGCAAGGATTTTCTAAAAAGTATGGGGGGATATTTATAACCTTGCCCAAAAATGTCACATAGTGAAACTTTTGATATGTTGATAAGTGATAAGAATGTCATTTGAGGTTTATTTTTTTAAATAATAATTTAATTGTCATTGTAAAATGCCTCGTAGTTGGGACAGATTAAATTACCACAAAACCCAGTACTGAAATTCATAACCCCCCATAAATGTACAGTGTTTGCTGCTGTGCCATAAATAACCACTCTCATTCCAGGAAAATGAGGTGCAGGAAATAAATTAACAAAATCCAAACACGCAGGACATTAGGTTACAACAATTTGCTGTAGAGGAAGCTGATGGGAACACAGCAGAGCCCAGAGGAGAGGCAAATTCAATGTTTAATTATGGCCTTAGCAAATCATGCCCCCTCTGTGTGTGTTGCCATATTGACGTGTTTCAAAGATTATTTCACAGTCCAGTTCAATAGCTCTGGTAAAGCATGTGCATTTCAGATGTCATTATACTTGAAAAGGTCTGAAGAGCCCAATATTTCTCCAAAGATGTGGAGGATCCACTCATGGTTAAATGAAAGGAGGTAAATCAATTTTTGTTAGTCTCACTCAAAAGGCTCTGGATCTCATTTTCCATCCTTTGCACCCTTGGTGATCAGTTCACCTTGTGTTTTGTGGGAGAGAAAACACAGTGAATATTTCAGAACTTTCCATCAGCTGAAATGGCCACAAGAAGGTTCTGACCTCTGGCAGGTTTGATCTCTTAGCTGAAGCACAGCATCAGCCTGGAAAAGGAACCAGGCTGCAACAATTCCTGTTGGAAAAAAGATGGGGAGGCTGGGAGGGACATAGTTGGTGGGAAAAGGAGATTTTAAATAACTTAATTGTGATACAGAAATGGCATCTGTAGTCAACATATTGAACTGATAAACAATGCAGCTGCTACAGATTTCACACTGAGAAGTAAATGCCACAGCCATATGCAATTAATTACCTGGGATAATTGGGGAATTACAAGGAAAAAGAAAAAAAAAAGGAAAGAAATGGTTGGGAAAGGGGACAAATTGGGTCACCAGAGAGAATCTGCGTCTGTGAGCTGCACATCTGACCTGTCCCAGCCCTCACAAGAGACCCTCAGCTCTCACTTCTGGCCAAGGCAAGAAGGTACCACCAGCACCTTTCCTGACGCAGGATAATGCACTGAGCACAGGTAATAACTTGCTAATGTTTTCTGGGGACAAAATAACCAACACACACAAAAAAAGAGAAAGATAAAAAAATGATGGGAAATTAATTGTCAAGTGCCAGCTCTGGGTGCGTGTCCTCACCCCAATTTTCCAGCCAGATCCCTCTCTGTTGACCTGCAGTGAAATCCCACCATTTTAAAACAATATTAGGCCCCTCTACTTGAACATTTTGATTACAATGCATCCCCCAAATTGCAGCTGGTGCCTGGTTTTGAAGCTGGAATAGTCTCCAGAGCTGATTACAGGCACTGGAGGCACTGTGGAGGATGGAGGGGTTCAGGGATGGGAGATTTATGCTCCGCAGCCAATTACCACCTGAACTCACCAAGATGGTCTCCCTTACACATTTAACAAAACCAGCAGGAACTCACCTTGAAGGGACTCCAGGTACACTCTTGCAGACATGAAATAAAACTAAAGACTCCTTATTAATTGGCTGGAAACCCAGCGACAGCTGCTGAAAAATAAAAAGTTCGGAAAACTCTCAGCTTTTCAATGGGGTTTCATGTTAGTACTGTAAATTGTTGTAAATGTCACTTTAAAAGAGAATACAGAATAGAAACCTAATAAAGCAGCACAGCTCTGCGGGGGGGGTGAGTAAATTGAGGGAATATATGATTAGATTTCAAATGCTGCTCTTTAATTTGTATGCTCTCACTTATTTCCCCCCGCCCTCCCCACGCTTTTCTCATCTATTGTATCTGCTGGCACACAGTGAATTTTGCAATGGTACCTAAAAGGTCTCTCTCTTTGCTGGATGATAACCCACATTAGCTTGGACCCATGTGGAGATGGCTTCCTCCAGCCTATGCTGCTGCAGCAGCAGCTGGGGAGTCATGAACAGCACAAATCCCCTCCCAGGGTGCTGTGCCTGTGACACCAGCAACAGGATCCTGGTCACCCCCACGCCCCTCGTGAGCTGAAAAGAAAAGAAGGATTGCAGCCCAAACAGCCTTGAGTCACATCCCAAATGGAAAGGCACATTCTTCTTTTGGCTCCCTCTGTGGAGCAGAGCCATGCTAAATCAAGTAAATTGTGAGCTCTTGAGGTGAGCTGTGTTGTCAGATACCTGCACTCCCAGGAAGAGATGTTTTTGGATTAAATCAGAGAGTTTCAGTGAAATGCAATCAAGAGATTTGGTGAAAACTCCCATTGTTGTTTCTAACTCGCAGTGCAGGTACCCAGTGAGTCAGAAGTTGGAGTCCCTTCCAACCCCGGATATTCCATGAATCCCTTGTTCTAATGGCACCAGGAACCAAAACAGTCTGCAGCTCATGTCCACAGTGAGCCAACCGCACAGGCTCAGGAGATTCTCTGGTCTCTTTTCCTGACCACCCAAACTTTTCAGTGATTTGGGACCCACTGGGATAACAGTGCCAAGATATGACTGGAAGGCACGACCCCTGGTACAGGTACATTTTCTTGCTTTTAAAAGCTCATGTCCTGGCAGAAAGCTCTGCTCTGGCTTAGGAACAGCCCCTGTGTAGCAGAGATAATGGTCTGAAATCTCTGTGGCCTTTATCTACTTCTCTTTCCCTCAGTGAAGTGCTGTTGTGGACTGGCTGTGGCTGCAGACTGGTCACATCTGAGCTGATGGGGCTCTTAACTTCTTTCCCTGAGCTTTGGCCAGACTAGCAGAAGAAACATGCTCAAAGGCTCTTCTGTCTCAGCCAGAGAGTTATCCTGTCATTGCTAGGCCTTTGCTGCTCTTTTCTCATGTGGCATCAGTCATGTCCTTGTGGTTTGAAGGCAGAAAGGAGCTCCTTCATCCTTACACATATTATTCCTTGAGTTGAGCAAAGATTGACCTCTCTGTGTCCTTTCTATTCCCCTGCTGCTTAAGAGACTGGCAGGAAGTGCTGGATTCTGTGCTTTGCTCTTGGAGATCTGAGGGCTGGTTGTGGCATGTCTGTCAGCCTGAGCCCTCTCTGTTCAGAGAAGAATGCTGATAGCAACAAGCTTGTGTTCCTCAGTTCCCCAACTTGTAACATTTTCCAACACTTTCAAACCTATCTCTTCCAGGAAGCAGTGGGACAGTGGAGGTGAGGCTAGGCAAAGTGAGGATTTTAGCAGTATTTCATTATTCCTTTCTAACTTTTGCAGGCACCACTAAGCAGTGAAGCAACCAGGAATAGCTCAAAATTGGGAGTCTGGAGGAGCTAAAGGTGCATCCTGATGGGTGGAAAATCACAAGGGAGGGGAATTCCCATTAGTGAAATACCCAGCCTGAATGAAGGAATTCACTCCCCTCCTTCTCTGCAGGGCAGTGCCTCTGAGCATGACCATGTGGGATTTTAGCTTTAGTGTTTGCTCCTGTTGCTGTCTGCAGTGTCTTGGGACAGATAAGAGTGACAAGCAACTTAAATTAATGAAGCACGGGCTCTGTTCTACTTAAATGGGAGCAGGGCTGGGAGCAGGGGACGGGGCTGCTGCTGCAATGCAAAGTTTGGCCACATGACACATCAGTTTTGCCTTATCAGGCTGCTCTAAGAGCTGTGATAAGGCAGGGATTCAGCTGAGGAAAGATGAGACTGACACTTTCCTTATGTCCTTATGCACATAAAGGAAGTCAGAATTATTGGACACTGCCAGATGATCTGGCTTTGCCCAGATATTACCAAAATTGCTAAAATGGCCAGTTCCCTGCTAAAGCCCTTCCTGTGAGTGCTAGACCTCCTTCCCCCAGTGGTTTGTGGATTTGGTGGTGTAGCCATTTGGCCATGACTCACTGTCTCACAGCTCCTGTCGCAAAGCTAAGTTCATAGCAAATGAGAAAAGGTCAGGGCTTTCAGCAGAAACAGACCAAAGGGAAAACTTCTAATGAGTTTTTCTTGGAGATCATCAAACTGCCAAAGGAAACCTCCCAAAAATATCAGCCACAAAGGCAAAACTTGGCTTTCCTTTGATGCTCTCCTTTACACAGTCATTTTGAGCAGTACCAAAATCTAAAAGGGAAGATCACAGGAATGGCAATATTCTGCTCCTCTTCCCTCCCATCTCAAAGGATGGAGACGCCTTTGAAGGACACCTGCACCCTTGCAGGAGTTTGTAGAAAACACAGTGTTGGGCAAAAGTGTAGATACCTGCCCAGCTTGGCAGTGTGATGGCAGAGAAGGACTTCGGGAAGGCTCCTGGAGCCCCAGGAGACTCTCCTTGATGATTCTTTGGTGCAATTTTGTAGCGCCAGAGTGCCCGGGTCCTCTGTTATGGCTCTTGATTCATTTAAATTTCCTAACCCTGGCCAGAAAGAGCCACAGTTACATTGTGAATAAAGTCAAAGCCTCTACTTCACCCCTTCCAACATTCCTGGGGCCCTTTCCTCCCACACTGAAGATGATCTCTGCCTCCTTCTCCCCCAGCTGTTATTTCCAAGGGCTGGACACTCCTTCTCTTATCTCCTTCTCCTCCTCTTCTCCAAAACTCATCAATCAATCCCAATTGTTGCAACAACCAGTGGGAAGCCTCTAACCTTGTTGTCATTGAGTTGAACAATGCAAATATTAATGAGTGGAAAACTCATTAGGAGCATTCTCACTGACAACCCACCTCTGCTGTAATACCAGGTGGTTCCTGCTACAAGAAAGAGAAAAATGAGGGAGATTTTAATTCTGGCTCCACTGGAAAGCTTACATCAGCTCCACAGCCCTGGGACTGTGTCATCCATGTGACCATATTTTTAAGAGTGATGCTGTGCTTGCATGTTCCAGACAATATGTTTTGAAACTTATTAATCAGGAAATGTCCAATCTCTTTATGCTGAAGCATCAGTAAAACAATTACTTCAAGA
This sequence comes from Pycnonotus jocosus, assembly GCA_013400435.1. NCBI lineage: Eukaryota > Metazoa > Chordata > Aves > Passeriformes > Pycnonotidae > Pycnonotus > Pycnonotus jocosus. Next base: position 83,529 of record VWYP01010345.1, read on the forward strand.
CTAAATGAAGTCCACTGAAGAATCACTTGATTAAAGTGAGAATTTGCAAGAAATAATTTATTTTATTATTGATGCTCCAGGGGGAAAACAACTCTGATTAAGTCAAAGAAGGGGAAAAATATTTAAATTTGAGTAAGTATGATAGACTGCTTACTGTGTTGGTGTGAATCAACATAACTCAAATGAATTCCCTGGCTCTTTGACAGCTTGGGTGAGCTGAGTATCAGATAGAGTGCAACACTTCTCGGTGGGGATGCTGTCTGAAAGGAATTGGGAGGAAAATTCTTGTGCACCATCCATTGCTCTGACATTTCTGTGCTGTGCTCCTTGCTGGAGAGTCCCTCCACATTCCTCTTGTTCAGGTGGGTACCTTTAATCTAGGGCTCATGAGGTTTACAAGTACCACAAGATGCCTGGGAATCCTAATGAACAACAGTCAGGAAATGTCATTTCTTAAAAGTTGATGCCCAGGTGCCCAAACAGCAGAAGGATATTCAATTTTTATTAACACTGTAAGAAAGAGATAAGGAGAAATCACAAAGCACAAACATTTATTTAAGTGAAGAGTTGAGGTGGATACTGTAAACACAAAAAAGCCAGAACATTTCATAAGATGAAAGATCTACATTTCCAACCTTGGAAGTTTTAAGTCTCTGAATCCAGAGACCAAATACATTGTGATTCAAGTAACACAATTCCAGAGTTGAGCAGCCACATTCTCCCTTTCTGGTTGTTTTACTTCTTCTCACATATGTGGAATTCAGAGTTCTACAGTATCAGAGAGAGGTAGAACTTACAGAGTTCAATGGTTTGCTTGTGTCCTGCCAAAAAAAAAAAAAAAAAAAAAAATAAAGGAGTCACACTGTCTCTGCAGCTCTTGGTTGCCTTCTGGCTCTGTCTGCTTTTGGGGACAAGGACTGGATCTTACAGGGTTTTGTGTTGTGTCTGGCACAGTGGGGTCTCGATCTTGGTTGGAACCTCTTGACACAGGTCACACAGAAGCAGCAAAAATACAGGCAGGAAAAACTGAGGGGATGTGATTACAGGATATAACAGCACAGGGAAATCATAATACAAGGCAGCAGGGCATCTGTGGCTTGGGAGAGCAGCACTTCCAGGCCGTATTTCTTCAGTCAGCAAATCTGGCATTTGTTTTTTTCACCTTTCTTTGTCGTGGAAGTGCATCATCGTCCAAAAAATTGTGCTAAATCAAAATCTTTGGCCTTCCTACAGCAATAGTGCAGCATAAAAGAAAAGTGTGTCTTAAGCCATTAAATGTATGAAAATCAAACAGTGTTCTCAGTTACCAATAAAAAACCCCACAAAACATCACAAGAGTGCCTGAATAAATTCAACTTTTCATTTCACACAGAGCTAACCTTAAAGTGGCCAAATACCCACAAACTTGTTAAGACAGGGGTTTCTTCCCCTAAAAAAAAATATATATATAAAAATTCAAAGACAAAATCTCATCATTTTCTGCGAAGAATCCTGAAAAATTTTACTGGTAAGAGTATTTACATAGAAAATGTCTCAATCTTTTATAACAAGGGAATAGAATGAGAATGCCTCTTCCACCATAATTAAAAGCAGTGTTCTCCATGGCAGAAAAACTTAGAGTGCAATACTGATGTCCCCTATAAGGTACCTATGGCACATAAATAGGCCTTGGAATCACTGCTCACCAACTGAACTGATTTTTTTTTTTTTTTCATGAAATAGAGGTGTATTTCATTTGTACTTTTGGTTGGAAGCAATTCCATTTTTTTCTGGTTACATGGTGGGGAGAAGCAGCCAGGTAACTCAGACTGGAGGTGCCATGTGAAAAGGTATAATGGCTTAAAGTTTTTTCCCATGATTTTTCCCCTAGGAGGATATGTATATAATTCAGAACTTCTGATGGAGTGGATCGAGAGTTTTCAGATAAACAGGTTTCAGTTCAGGAAAAGAAAGCTGGTATAAATTGGTAGCTGAATTTCTTCCCTGGAGAAAAGGGGGAATCTTAAAAGATCACTAGGAGTTTCCATTGCTGTTTCAGCTTAAAAATCAAATAGAAACAATTAAATTCTCTGTATACTTAATAAAATCACAGAACAAAACCTGAAAAAAAACCCAATATTTCCTTTAAAATTAGAACAAAAATATTTTCAAAATAAGGCAAAAGACCTTCCATTTATGCTCAGAAAAATCAGTAAAAGAGTCTTTTTCAGTCTAGCAGAAGAAACTTCACACAGCTGGTAACTGACACAGAAATGAATTGAGTGGATTTTTTTAAAAAAAGTATTTAGATTTTAAAGATTTTTTTAAAAGTATTAATTAATTACTAGAACATCTACCATGGAATTTGGAGAGTTTACTACTGCTCTCCAGCCTGGGTGTCTGTCTCAGAGCCAGCCCAGCAGCACTGAGTTGTTTCAATCCCTATCACTGGAGCAATCTTTACTCAATCCCTTCTTATCAATGGGAACCATGAATCTTGGACATTTCCTGTCTCAGGCAAATAAGGGCAGAGTCTGTGGTTTGGAACATCACATCTGATGTCAGATCCAGTGGCTTGAGATACACTGAGACATCTCATGAGGATAATGATTTTATATAGAAGAAAATTAGTCTGACAGCTGGAGCAGGGTTGTCGCCATAATGGCTCATAACCAATTATATATATTTTTCTCTGTGTAAGCAGTGCTTGCATACCATCAGTAAAATGCCACACTAATGGAATAAAGCAGAAAAGAGCAAAAAGTAGCCCAGTCTCCAAAGTATGTGGTCCTGCCATGAGATGCTCATTCCTTGTCCCCCATCCATTCCAAGCAGAGCATGGAAGTCACACCTAGTGATTTTCAGTGCTGGTGCTTCATCCTGGGCCTTCCTTATCAGAATGTGAGTAGAGAACAGATAGAGATCCTGTCCCATGGCAGGAGATTAGAATTCAGAGTAGGACTGAACTGCCCCTGATTCAACTATGGCTTTATTCCAAAGGCTGCCTGCCAAGGCACTCAGGAGTTCCAGGTCTTCCCTCTGCCCCTTTGACAGGGTTGAGCTTTCCAGAGCTCTGTGGCTGTTGCCCCAGGCTGTGTTTCCTTTGAAAGCAATAGCCATTTCTGGCAGTTGAATTATATTCTGTCGAAAAGCAGCAGGGGATGGATGGGACCATCTCTCTCTCTCCTTCTCTCCCTGAATTCTAATTTAAAGAGAGGAAACAAGATTTCATTGAATTTTAACAAATTAACCATTAATCACTTATGAAAACCTTCTGATGAGGACATGAATTGCCTGGGTTGTGAATGGGAACAGCTTCATTTTGCTGTGATGGTTTGACCGAGTTAATCCCCAGCTCTCCTCTTTTACCTCCTTCATGCTCCTCACCTTGTTCCTGCTCTTGTCTTCTCTCCCCCATCTCCACCTAGCACAGACACCTTGCTCCCTCTTGTCCCCTTCCCTGGATGCGCAGCCCCTGCTGAATCCATCTCTGAAGCACTTTTTGATATCATGCTAAATATGGAAATTAAGGGGGAAAACAAAATCTTCCGCCGGCTGTGTGGTGTGAATATTTATGAGGAAGCCAGCAAGGAAGCGAAATAGGAGCTGTGAGGGAGCCAGGCAGTGAGGATGGCAGGGGATGGCAGCTGACAAGGGCTCATTCAGCAGCACATCCCAGAGAGTGAGGGCTGTGTGAGTGACACAGCCACAGCATCCTTGCCTGGGCAACACAAAAAAAACCCCCTAAGTTGCAGCTGCTTCTCTGCTTCCCCTCTATTCCTCTCTTCTCCAGCTGATCAATTCCAGCTACAAAAATAATAAAAAAAAAATCTTGGATGTCATTCAGCTGCAGCAGATGATTAGGCCTTAAAAATCAATGTTTATGTTCAACAGGACTATAAAACCCAATGCTTCCCTCTGCTTATCAGATCAGGACTGGAATCAGAAAAGCCCCTTGGCTGCTCTCACAAGGGGTCAGGGATGGTGGCATAGGGGGTGAAATTCTAAATCAGGGCTCTCTCCTGTGCTGTTTCTCCTGCTGCTGCCATAATCCCACATTCAATAGCAGAGTCTTCCCCACAGGGAGACATCACTGAGCCGGAACCACACAGGGGCCCAGGGCACAGGTAGGTACCAGAGACCTGGTGGGGGTAGAGATCCTGTGAGTGTGTCCGTAGGAGCCAGACTCTGATGGAGATATGAAAAATACCACCTTTGTGGGGTTTTCTGGCCTTAAGGACAAAGCAGACATGGGAAGGAAACCAATCAGAAACTCTGTTGGGCATGAGTAAAACAGAAGTCCTGAAGAGAATAATAGATTCTTTTTTTTGCCCTGGGTCTGGCAGAGCCCCTGCAAGGTGATTATCCTGATAGCTGGGCTGTAGGGACAGGGTTATTCCTGCTGTCCAGCACAGGAGCCATGTGGAGCAAAGAGAGAAACTCTGCCTCTTCAAACCACAGCCTTTTGTGTAATAAATCGTAATTCTGCCACAGAGATGCTAATGGTTTCTTAATAACCCGGTGTCTGAATTTCATAGAAAATAAAGCAACTTTATGATTGTGGGGTGTGCAAACCCCACATGTGACTGAGCTGTGCTGTTTTCCTGAATAACTTCACAGTTCCTCTCCCTTGGCAGCATGGCATCACTTTTGAGTGTCCTGAGCACGGCAGGTCCTCCTAGAAATCATGCTTTAAATGATCTAGCAATCAACTGCCCAAAGAATAGGTGGCCATGAGAATCAGTGGCCCAGAAGGCATCACATCCAAATTATATTAAACCTTACCCCAGTACAGGCCAGGCTGTTAAATGTTTGCACTGCTGGACCACTCAGCCACCACCCCACTGCAGCCACAGAACTGTCTTCTTCCTTAGTGAATTTTCCTAGCCCACACCCAGGATTTTCCCCATCAAGTGTTTTTTGTCCGTTCCCCTTCAGAGTGGTCTGCACTGACCTTTCTTGTGTCCGCTTGCAAACTGAGGCACGCAAATTTTTGTAAAGATGTAGGAGTGGGAGGCTCCTTCCTTAATTAGAACCTCTTCTCAATGATCTATAACCTTGTCTGACAGAGCTGGGAACTCTTTTCCCTTCTGGATGTGGGTTGTATGTATGGCTGGGCTGGAAATTGCCTGCTCCATCTGGGTAATCCCGTTAACCCTTCTCCCTGCACGCACAACATTTCTGGTTGTAAAGTTGGTATTTTCTGCTCCTTTACATCCTTTCCCCACCAAACCTTCCAAAGAAGAACTCAAAACCTACAACAAGCCACAGGCCAACGGATGGACTTGGTGGCAGAAAACTGGAACAGGAAATAAAAAGGCAAGAGGGTGAATTTAAGGATGTGGATGAAAATACCGATGCATAAATCCCATGGGAAAGTTTGCTGGAATAAATCACCAGAGCCATAAGAAAAAGGAGTTCTTCTGCCTGGCATTGTAGCAAATAAGATGTCTGGGACATGCAATATAGGAGGCTTTTAAATTAAAATTGATTAGGCCATCCATCTCTATTGATAAATGGCACTGAAATCCTATAGGCAACTGCGGCAAAATCATCCTAAGGACACTCCTAAATTTTGTGTCTTTGCTCATCCTCCAGTTCCTATGAACATTTATATGACTTATATGGGGAAAAAAAACAAAAACAAAAACAAACAAACAAAAACTCAAACCAACATAAAACACCAACTCCCCCCCAAAAAATCAGAATTTTCTTATTTCCAGGGGAGCTCAGGTATGGCTGCAACATCAGATAAAAGAACCAAAAATCTCAGTGTTCCCAGATGTAGTGCTTGGTTATTAGTCATGATTAGTCATTTTCTCAGTCATTAAGTCACTTTAAAGATCTTTCCTCCCTCATAGATTGTATTAAATCTCCACTTATTTACTCATTGCAATCCATCAGTCATTTCAATAGTGAGAAGTTAAAAAACTTTGGAGAGCAGAATGTTTGTTCCAGGTTTGTATTGAGTTAAATGAGTAAATCTACACCAAAAATATTTTACATGACATGTTCAGTGTCTGAGTTAATGCACGTTGTTTACATGTCCAGAAGAACAAAGTTCCATTAAAAAAGATTTCTGGGGAAACTACAGCCAAATGAGATGACCACTAATGTACAAAGTAATTTAAAACTCAGTGTTTTACTTCATTATTACTGATAAATAAATACAAAGACCAGCCTCTAAAACATTTTTAATCCTGCAAGAGAAAGCAGCAGGCAATGAATAGAGGCTTTCTTATGATCATTTGTGAAACTACAGAAAAATAGGCAGGCAGCTTCCCAGGTAGATCATGTCACTAAAAATATATATTAATGACTTCTCTACATAGCTGCAGAAATGGTGCAACACCCTGACAGTGCTCCTGGACATCTCTGCAGCAGAAAGCCCAAACACCCAGCTCAGAAGAGGCCATTATTTAAATAGCTGTCTATTTTGTGTAATTTCAAGTTCAATGGTGCGGCAATTCTGCAGTATTAGATGTGCTGAATGATTATTAAAATCACACCTATTCAAGATTAAACATGAATTAATTATGAGAGGGATTCAGAAATTCAGATACCTTCTGAGATAGACTCAGGGGCAAGGGTAGGGTAAGTGTTAAAATCTGACACAGGCTTAACCTGATGTAAATCTTTCAAAGCACGGGTGCCTCTTCAGCTCAGCAGCTCTGCAGGACAGGTGATTTTTTGCGCCCCACATGCAGCAAGGCAGAGGAGTCCTGCCATGGGGGTGTTATTTCTCTCCCTTGATGAGGAAGGGAGTCCTGATTAGCTGGGATGCAGAGAACAACACCACTATGGAGTCGCAGTGAGTCCCCATGGGGGAAATCTGAAATTGAATCCCTGAAGGACCTAACGAGCTCACTGTGGGGCAGAGACCCCAATGTCCCATCAAACCCAAATTTGCAGGGTGAATTGCAGAGAATTTGGTGAGAGTTCAGGTGTTGAGCTGTAATTCACAGATGTGCCTCAGAGAGGCCTCAGCAGCCTGGCATTGTACTGCAACCAGCTCATCCAGGCTCCCTCTGCTCCTCCTTCCCTTCATCCCCCAAGTCTGCTGGGACCCCTTTTCTGCTGCCAGCTCCACGCAGGTGTCACTCAGGCACTGTGGCAGGGGAAGGCAGAGGGACACAGGCAAAGGGTGGAACAGCTCCAGATGTGCCTGTGTACAGCAAAGAAAGAGAACAAACCACTCATCTTTGTCTACGGAAAGCTGTAAGAAACCAAACATCAGACAGGCTGGCTCAGAGAGGGGCCTCTGCTGGTCTCTGCAAAGTGAGGGACATCAGTAAATTCTCATCAATAAAAAGCTCCTTGGTGGCTCTGCTCTGTGCTCTGAAGTCTGGGGAGGGAAAGGGGAGCTGCAAGTGTTTGCGGCATTTTGGTCACAGTTTCCTTGGCTCCTTGCAATAATTCAGCCCTGCAGCTCCTCATGGGCAGTGAGATCTCTGCTGTGTCTCCATTCTCTCCCAGTTTCTCAGAAGGATAAAGGATGGAGGGAGCTCTGACAAGCAAAGGATGGCAGGTTAGAAGCTGCTGGAGACTCCTACCAGTGGCATCTAAGCAACTCTGGAGACATCTAAAGTGATGAATCCCTTTTTATGTTGACTTCATCCCCAAAGTAATTTTTGAAATTGCAAGATCTTGTGGAGAGGAGGGTCACATTGTCAAAAAAATGCAAGGGATTGAAGATGAAACCTTTCCTTTGCCAAGAAAGCTCAGTGGCAGGGCTGTTAAAATCTGGGTCTGCATCTCCCTGCTCTATTATGTGAGCCAAGAAAGAAAATCCACCTTTTTCAAAACCCAGAGAATTTAATTTTTTAAGCCCACAGTCTGAAAGCCACAGTGTGGGTGGGAACTACCAACAAGGGTGGGCAGTGCTCTGTGTTTGGTCCCTTCTTTGCCTGCCATGGGTTGTGAACATTTCATTCACCCCAGTGGCAATCACAGAGATGTGGAAGACACAAGGGCAGAGTGGGCGCTCAGAGTCCTCATCTTGTGCAGTTAGCAGAAACCGATC
>VWYP01010349.1:5250-16699 GCA_013400435.1 Pycnonotus jocosus
CCAGCTCCATGAGTGAGTTCATGGCACCAAAAATTTGCTGATTTGGTGGAAAACATTTTTATTCAGGGAGCAAAAAGGGGTTATCTGATCCAAAATGATCTGATCCATCACATCCAACCATGTAACCTTGCACAGGTGCTCTCAGGGTTTGGAAGGGAGAAAGAGCAGAACCACTCCCAGTAGCTGCAGATTTCCATAAACTGAGATCAAGTTTATTGTAATTCTGTGAAATAGATGGACCTGAACAAAAGGTTTGTAAAGTCATACTGCTAATGCTTAACAACAGTTACACACAGTCTGAACAAGAGTCTGCACAAATTTGCAGGAATGACTGAGTAAGTCGTGTTTTGGTGTTGGTGGTGGGTCGTTTCTTTGGGTTTTTCTTTGCTGTTTTTGCTCTTTACAGATGAAAAAGGAATAGAGAGAAAAGACAGCTGTGTGAATTGAGACAATGAGAATGACCCAAAGAACAGAACAAAGCTGAAGGACACAAAACACAATATAAATATTGTGCTTGAATGGGCAGTTGACCTAAGTGCACCTCATGGAGTTATGCCAGCACAGCAGTGGGCAGAGGGAGAATGGCTTACAGAGACTGAACTCCAGAAGCACCTCTTTGCTCTTTGCTGTCTGTATTCTACACATGAAGTAACTTCTGGTGGGATAAAAATAATGTTTTAAAAACAGTAGGCTGTAAGATTGCCACAGTATGGAGAGTTTACACTAACACCAAAGTGAAATGCAAGCTATGCCCTGAGGTAGACGAGAAACACAGTCTTTAGACAGATTTAGTGAAATAACTCATTCTAAAGTGGATGAGAAATTGTGAGTGATGAGTAAGATGCAGCTAAAGGAGAAATTTGGGCAACAAGATGAATGAAAGTGACCAGACAACGCTTGAAACTGATGTACTACAGATAAGAAATTTGCTAAGAAGACACTACTTTTTGTCTGACCACATAATTAACAATGAAGTAAAGATAATTAGTTTACAGCCCCAAGAGCACAGACATGTCTGCAAATTCAGATGCAATTATAATCTAAGTGAGCTAGCAAGGCATGAATTAACTCTAAAGCTGAACTCATGTCAGAAATTTCCTCCTCAAAAGGTGAAGCTGGTCTCAGGGGCACAGTCTTGCTTTTACTTCAAGACAGGTGTCTGCTGGGGATCCAGATAGTGCAAATGTGGGCCAGAGAGGGGAAGATTATTCAGACAAATGGGCTCCAAATAACTGTTTAGATATACTCTGAATTAATGTTCTCCTTCTGTTCTCACCTAGGACGAGGATGCCAGGACCAAAGGTTGGGTGGCTAAAGAGAGTAGGGGTCAATGAAATCAATGGAGAGAATGCAAAAGTCAGAATTACCTTTTCTGAGAGAACTGGCATGTAAATTGCAGGTCTAGCAGTAAGCCATCACCTGTAACAGCTTTCTACAGCTTTGGTTTGGGGTTTTATTTATTTGTTTGCTTTTTTTTAGAGGGTTTTTTTTTTTTAATGTATAAAACTTAAATATAATCTTGGTAGCATATCCTTGATAATGAATTACCTATACTGTCCTCATCTCGTATAGGATTGTTCTCTTAGTTTACCCACTGGACATGCAGCTTGTGTGGGTCTGTGTGACCCTTTTCCAAATATCTCCTGAGAGCTGTGATGTTTCACAAATGTGATGGCACTGGTGAGGATGGGGAATTCAGCCACTGACCGACCCAGACAAGTTCTAGATTTGAGATCTGGCAAAGGTCATAAGCTCAATTGAGACAAAGAATTAAAGATCACATTTACTAAAGCAGAAGTGGTGAAGTGTATTTGGACCTTCTTTATTTTAAGGCTTCAGCAAGGTGCTGGTAGATCTTGGACTTGGTGTATTTCTCACTATGGAATACATCTTTAATCCTCAGGCCACAAACTGTACCAGTCAGAAACAAATTAAGCAACAGGTCAACAAAAACCGAAAGGTGATGTAATAGAAAAAACCATGCACGCCTGACGGTAAAGGCAGTGAAGTTTAAACACAAAATACTGCTAAGAAACAGTAAGAATTCTAGGAAAAGTAAGAACAATATAATCAAACAGGAAACAAGATTGAATGACTAAGGATGACTTTGATAAAGATACAATAGAACATGTCAATCCTTATGTATGAAAGTAATCAATTTCTGTAATGGGCATGACACAAGCAAACCTTCACAGGACTGCCAAGGCTATGTCCATCACAGTGTGCATTCAGGCAACAACTCAACAGAAAGTGGCAATGACATTTATTAATGACACAACACTGGGAGACCTTGCCGATACAAAGCATTGTAATACAATACAAAAACTGAATGTCCTTGAGGGTTCCAGCAGCAAAAACTGCTGATAAAATTCAGCAGTAGAAATGCAAGGTCATGCACTTATGGACTAATAATATTTCTTCTGCCAGAAGATGGGAGTGACAGCTGGAAATGAACGAAAGCATAAATAACTGGGCACAGCCATTGATCACAAAGTGATTGAGTGGTCTAAACCTGACCCTTCTAAGCAAGCAAGTGCATAAAACCCTAGAAAGTTTCAAGAGCAATATCCTACAAAGACATAGTAAAATCTCATCCGGAGTTATGTACACCTTTGACCAGACATGTACTAGAAAAGTTCATTCAAGTAGGAAGAGGCAGAGAGAGAGTGGGGGCCTTGCTGGAGAACAGAAGCACTGCATTAGGCAGTCTTAGAGAGATACCCAGTGCAGCTATCAGAAATAGCCTAGTCACACTATGAGACTGATCTAATCACTAGTTATTCACACACACACAAAAGATATACAGGAAAGCAATCTGGCTTACTTACACTAGAAAAAATGAAGAGATAGAACATTCCCTGAAATGTAAAAAACAGCTATAACAAATACAGGAGAAAGAACACACAGGAAAAAATTTAGTTATGCTACATTACAGTGTTGACACACACAAAAAATAAGCAGACACAAAACACACTCACCACGACATAAATAAATAAATTTGTTTAGCCAGAAAGCTAAAAAAAAAAAAAAAAAGCTTGCAGTTTGATCAACAGAGGTCTGGAATAGCAATGTTATTGATGCTTTTTTTTTTGGTGCCAAATAATGGTCTTTAAAAAAGGTATTAAAAACATAAACATTTTATTAGCCTATTCTAAATCCCTCAAGGTCAAAAAGATCTCTCAACCTTACACAATACACCTGTAAATCTCAAAAATCCGCTTTGTCTGTTCTGAATGATGAGTTGGAGGGACTCTTTAGAAGTGAAGTTTTGATGTATGGAGACAAGGCTCACCTCTTTAATTTTGCCAACTTAATAACAGATGTAAACTGCCCTGTAGCAGCCAGATGAACTCATAAACATAAAAAACTCATGTCTCAAAGATTTGTTTCCTTTTTAAAATGTTTTAAACATGTATCTTAAGAGTGAAGAGGAAGAGAAGGTTACTTACAGCAGTTGACAGCCTGGATGCCAAGGTCATTTCCAAATTTCCTTTGAGACCAAGAAGTGCAGGAACCAAGATAAAGACTTCACTAACATTCTTGAACACATCCCAGTGCTATACAAAGGATATAGTGGGAAATATTTAATTGAAAATTTCTCTTTAGACCATCCACAAAGTATCCAAAATATTCTGTAAATCATAACTTAACCCTCTAAAAAAATTAATCTTTTTATATTAGAACTAAAAGTCTAGTCAGAACTGTTACCTATTTAGATAAAACTGATTTATGACTGCATATTACTACTTCAAAGATGAGAAGGCTATAAGCAAGAGATACAAAACTTGGCCTTAAAACAAATGTAGTTAAAAAAGATGCAATTAATTTGAAGTATTTGGTTTTCATTATTTAAAATAGTCCCAGATACTATGACTGCTCTTAAATTCTGCTCTTAATTTTCAATAATATTTTCATCTTTTCCTTTCCAGCTGTATAGAAACCTCACATAAAACCAGCAAGGAATTAATTGTCATATGAACAGAGACTCTAAGTAGAAAAAGCTTGTCTTTATTATTTTACCTCTAAGTGTGAAATTTACAAGAGCACAGCTTTCCAAAACCCAGATTTTTAAAAGAAAACTCTTCTCATTTTTTATGCACCAAGTCCTCAGCACTGAAGTGCTGTGCTACTTTGTGTATCTTGTCAACCCATGTGTTTAATTTGTCATTTACTAAGATTAATTAAACTAACAAAACTGTAAACTGTCTTTTTATTCAGGGATCTCCAAAAAATTAAATTATTATTTTAATAAAAATAAAAGGATTCAATTAAAGCAACTGTACAAAGAACAATTTGGTAAGATGTACATGAACAAAGCATCAGACTGGTGTCAAACAGCCCAAGGAAGCACTAAAAATTTGTACGTCAAATTTTATCTTCCTTTTTCTTGAGGTAACAAAGTCTCTTTCCATTGCAACTGATTGAAGTCCAAACTTCCTTTACTCTCTCAAGATTTTGAGTGACAAAGACTGTCACATCTTCCTCCTATTTTAATTAACTTTGTAAACTCTTTAAGTGTGGCTAAAGAAATCCCTAAAGCTGAACAAAGCAAAACCAAACAAAAGAGGCAAAAATCCACACAGATTAATTTCTGTATTGTATTTCTGTTTAAATATTGTTGTTATTTCAAACATTTTAATAAGTTCATAGCAGCAGAACCACACACAGACCTAATTACATCTCAATATTGCAGACATCTACAATGTCACATGCTGGAACTGCAGACCTCACAGACTACCCGTTAAAAAAGTCCTTCAAAGCAAATACCAACCTGTACAATATCCAAAACCATGCCAGCAGAAACAGTTCCAAACCCTGCTAGCAAAAAAGGTACGAGTATCTGCAGTGCCATAATACTACTTGATTCTTTGGGTTGTTTCCTACTTCCTTCCACGATGATATCTTCATTACTGTCACTGGAGAGAGTGTCATCCTGCAACATGGCATCTGTTTCTGAAGCGTCCATTCCATCACAGTAATTGTAACTGGTAAAATCATCGTATTTAGGGCTACAGCTGGATGGGCTGTGTCCATTGCTACCATGAAAGCTTGGTTCTGAGAAGTGGTGGTACTCTGCGTGTTGTTCAGACCTGACGTTAAAATTGTGTCCTGCTGGTTGCAATCCATCTTGCCAGACACCATTCACCTTTTTGTGTCTTTCCTCTTGGTTTATTTGGTAAACAACAGGAACCATACTTAAAAGCAGTCTCAAAAATTTATCAGACTGAATTGTGTTAAGATTTATGGTCCAGTTCACAAAGCCTTCTCTGTCATGGACTTTGCTATTTGTTTTGGAGATGGTAGATCTGCCTTTACAGTTAGTCATAGTGCTACAGAAGTATAGGTTGAAAAGCACTTTGTTCTTCAGATGTCAGCCAGGAAATCTTGCAGGTGAGTCACCAAGTGCCACGCTTACACGTGGACCAAAATGTTCCTTTTTTGCAAGCAAAAGTGTTTTTTCATTGCTCTCAGATCTTCAACAATTCCATAAGCAAGACTGGATCTGTAAAAAAGTAAAAAGTATATATTTACTTCTAAAATATTTTAACTCTACACAATACACGAGATATTGATTTAATTTTTTGATCACAATCTTTTCTGTTCACCATTTAATGTGAAGTTGTTTCTATTTTTCAGATCACAATCTTTTCTGTTTACCATTTAATGTGAAGTTGTTTCTACTTTCAAATTTCCATCACGGTAGAAAATTAAGCAATGATATTTCACAGTCTCAAGTCACTTCAAATTCCCTCCATCAGAAGCCACTTTACCTTCCTTTTCTTTAATCTTCATGTTGTGGTAATAACTGTAGTAATTTACTAAAAAAACAGTTCTAATTTGACTCAAAGTTTTGCTGACTTTGGTATTTATTATTAAACACCATAAATACAAGTAAATGATTGGCATAAACAGAGAAACAAAGGTCAGGGAGACTGCACCAGCATGATGTAGGATAACACAATTCCACATGACTTTGTATCTATACAAAGCTGTGAAAACATCTTACAGTCTGAAGGAAAGAAAACATTTTAGAGCTGGAGGACTTCTAATCTGCATTTCCTGAGAAACTCAGCCTCCTATGATCATATTTTTTATGTTATGATTCCTATACTTCCCTCTGTTTCAAAGCTTTTAAGTCATCCAGTATTTCTAGAGCAATTTCAGACAGCCCTTACAGGGAGTGGAGATGTCAAAACTTTTAGCAACTAACAGCCTTGTAAGAGATTCCAAGTTTATGCCTTTGCTATTAGACATCTTCAAACATCAGCTAGGATAACTCACTCCAATATGGCCAGAGCAAGTCAACTTCCTGCTGCTCACAGAACTACTAGATTTGGGGTTTTTGAGTGAAAAGATGACTCAGAAGCAACATGATGATTTTCCCTCTACTGCTTGCTTTGTCCAAGGGAGCTCTGACCATGAAACAAATATTTTAAAAATCACAATGAAATTTATGGCTTGTTCTAGAAAGGAGCCAAGTTTTGCAAGAAACAGCAATCTTTTTGCCACAGGACCAACAGAGGAATTTAAGTAAACAAGATTCCTGCAATATCTTTTGCCACTCTGTAGCATACTGTGCTACGTTGAACCTTTCAGCTTCAGTGCGTAAAAACTCCTAGGCCTCAATTGTGGTTTCCATACACTTTAATTAGGAATAAAAAAGCAACTTTTGCTGCTATCCTGGAGCAGCTCTAACCATAGGTCAAAATGGTGTTCTGTTAAGTGCTAGAGAAAGAGAAGAAGAAATTGACATTGAAAGGATTTCATTTCACTCCCAGGAAAACGCATTGAGAAAATTTTCTGACAGCTTTAACAAGGCAGAGTCTGGCTCTCATTGCAGTTTCTCCCATATGTCCTCCAGTCACACCACCAGAGTGCTAGACCAGTGACTCATGGAAATTATTCTTTGCTCTGGAACTCTGGCCAAAAATATTTGGGTTAATTATCCATATTTTTTTTAACATACAAATTGTTCTTCTTTTAAAATTTCGTATGTAGGGGTTTTTTAAGAAAAAATCCTTTAATAAGATTGTGGTTTCATTTAATATATGGAAGTATTAACAAATAGAAATGGTAATTAAAAGGAAAGAAAATCAGGAAGAGAAAAATTATTTGGTTGAGCTCCAAACGGAGGAAGAGGCTAGCATGGATGGCCAACAATTGGAATAGTACAAAGCATGCTGGATGACAGCCATTTATATTTTTCCTACCACAAAGACTTAGAATGATAAAATGTGACCTTAATGATAAATACTGGAAAATGAGAATTTAAGAAGATAAACTGAAATATAGAGAATCATGAAATTGTTTAGGTTGGAAAAGTATTGTATAGCATAATATACAGTAAAGAGTAATTGATCCTTCAGAGCATACAGAGAGAAGATAACTACGAACCATTCCAAATGTAACTCTTCATTTCTAAAAACCTGTTCCAGCAAAAATTATTTTCTAAATGTCATCTGATGAAATATTTTCATCCTAAGTTACAGGATGCTAATAATTGCTGTATTTTCAGGGAGATTTTTGTACCTACAAAATGAAGCAAACCTTGTTCAAAGGAAAAACAAGAACTTGCCAAGAAGCTTTATCACTGACAAGAAAAATGTCTATGTTGTTGTGTTGTCTAGAAAAGATCTGGGAGCTAAAGAAGCAAGCTCTGCTCGAGTAATTCATATGAAGAAAAGGCAGTGAAAATCCCAAAAATCTCTTTCCTAGTCTCCATAGGGAGAGGAGGTAAGTGGCTCTGGCTTCTTGACATATAATCTGGAGGTTACAAAAAAAGATGAAGTACTAAGAAAAAAAAAAAAGAGAGAGAGAGACAAAGATCCTTTGAAAAGTCAGGAAGCAGCCTCAGATTTATCATAGCTAGCATATTATATACCAAATGAAAGGACACCTTGTCTTTGTCCCTACAGGCAAAATAATGAGCTATGCCCAAACTATGAAAATAATAATTCCCTCTTCCTTATTGTTTCCTAAGTGCCTGCTTTTAATGGTTTCTTCTTTTCCTTAACATATTTTTTAGTACATTGAACAATTCCTGTTACATTATGACAATTACTGTGTACTACCCGCGCCTCTCTCTCTCTCTCAGTCCTGCAAACATAAACAATCAGTTCTGTAAACATAAACAACTATGAAATACAGCCATACTCTGCCATCCACTGAAGATGTGTTCCTGAAAAATGAGACACTTGGTAATCCAAGAAAGCAAGCCAATTTTACCCATAAGAATTAAAAGAGCTGATGCACGCAGCAATTTTAAAAACACACATGGAGACAGTATACATGATGGACAGGCAGAAATAAATGCTGTAGAAAACAGGACCACAAGCTGGGAGAGATGCTGACTTTTGGAAATGCAAAGCTGGTTTAGAAAAATCTCAGGTACTTCAGCTATTAAACTCAACACCCGATCACTAACGCATTTTTCCATCCTTCACCTTTGATTGGCTTGATTCATGTAAGAAAGATGAAACGACCAAAAAAATTAAACTGTTCAGGAAGAAGCTCAAAGAACTCTCGTCACTATTGCCCAAAGAATTGTCCACATTGTTTCAGACACACCCATAATGCTGTTCTCAAGAGCATGGGAAAGAAAATGCTTCCTCCATACTTTCTCTTGGTTTAAAGAACATCTAGGATTAGGATTAAGGGACTGGATTCTACAGCTAAATTTGATCAGATAGATATTAGACTGCCAACAATTCATTTAAAGCGTGAACACAATAAATCACCATGACCTTTTTAAGAACCTTCAAAAAAAAGGGAAGGAGGAAGAATCAAGCATGAAATTTCTGTAGAGTAAACATTATGACAGACTAAAACAAATACTGAAGTTTAAGTCTAGGGAAATTTCTGATTTCTTTCAGAGCTTGGCTAACAGAACCAAGAGATAACATCTATCTAAATAATTCTGAAGGCTTTCACAGGACCCAAAGCTAATCACACCACAACATTTTTTTACCGGTGGTCTTTTAAAGCGTTAATAATCTCTACACTGCACTTCTAGGCAGTCCACAATAAAATATCATTGTGTAAACATGCCTGTCTGAGAAATGCCTCTCAGGACAAGAACAAGCCTTGGAGAGGGATCCAGGAAAGTAATATGAAACGCTAATGAAACACTGAACTTTAACATTTTGCCATAATAAGCAAAGATGAAGCTGGATTATTCCCTGGCTTGAAAGACTCTTTTTGTGTCTTCACAGATGAAGCCAGATTCTTCTCACTGAAAGGATGAGAGGCAGCAGGCACAAATTGAAACACTGGAAATGGCATTTGAACACAAGAAAAAGCTGGGAGTTTTTTACCATGACGGTGGCAGAACACTGGTTTAAACAGGTTCTGGAGACTCCATCTTTGGTGATATTCGAAACCAAGCTGGACATGGCAGAGGTGCTACACTGAGCAGAGGTGGCTGAATAGAAAATTCCCTGAGATTCCTTCCAACCTCAGCAATTCTAAGATTCTGTAAAGTTGGAAGTGTGAGGTTTTGGGGGCACTCTTTAAGTTCAGAATACAGGTGATACAGGGATCTGCATGGCCTCTTCTCCACTACTGTGTTATGTATACATAAAAGTGTCAGGATCACACTGACACCCTTACCACAGCCATGGCTAATCATTTACTGTAGTGGGCATATCAGTAGAAAGGGAAAGCTACATCATATCACCTCAGAATTATAGAGTAAACAGGCTGTATTATCATTAACCATTACATAGAATCCGGAAACCAATGTGGTACGCTGGGCTAAGATTAATTATACCAGACATTGAGTGTAAAAGACTGTAAAACATGCTGAAAATTAACAAATGTTGCATGCAAGACAGATATAACACCATTACATACCATTTTTAAGTATTATGCAGTAAACTGCTTAACACTGTCTATTGTATAGCAGTTGTTGGTTAAATTAACAGCAAAAGAAACAAATAACAAGAGGAAAAAAACAGATTATAAAATCTCCAGATGCCTTCTTGACAGTAAGACGCTGAAAGACCTGCCACCCTCAGGCTCAGTTTTCAGACAAGTTTGAGACTGCTGCATTCCACTTCCTGAACACAGCAGCTTTCGATTTTGGCCCCAAGGAAGAGAAGAGCAGCTGTGAGAAAAAGACTTGGTTTGACTCTGCACTTTTAAGGCAACTCATCTAGAGGAGACCAAAACAGAGTCAAAACAGAGCAGCAAGGGTGTGAAATGTGGTTGGCTGTAACAAGGCTATGAAATGTGGTTGGCTGTAAAACGACCCAAATGGAATATCAGCATGAAAAATACCAGGCAAATCATATCCTTCAGCCCATCAAAAGCAAGTGGGAAAGTATAAAATATAAGAGACGATGCAGTCCTCTAGATTAAGTAACCAATAAGTACTTACCAGGATGAATCCTAACTACTCTTTGGGATCCTGATTACAGGTCTCTACTGTCATCACCAAGGAGAGATGAACTACTTATTAACTCAGGCACAAGGATACAGACTTCCCATTGTTGTTGCGGATATTATCATACAGGTATTTGAAAAGAAAATGATACGCTGTTATTTTTCCTCCTGAAGTGTCTACCAGGCATACTGCAGTATTTATGGATACAATTTCACAATCACTTTAGGAGTGTAGATGTAGAGAATACTGCCAAAAGAGGTTATCCTATCTGCTCTCATCTTTTTACCCACATTACTAAACTGGTAAAGTGAGGATAACTAGTAATAATAACTAATGTATTCTGAACATTGCTAGGACTCTTCCTAAAGACTAAACAAATACTTTATTTATATGATCCACGTATTGTAGTGTGGTCAATAACCTAGATTCAAATGTGAATGAAGAAGAAACACAACTATATCCTGGACAACGGGCTGGGGGAAGCAGAAATTGTAACGTTCACTGAAACTGAAGAAGTGGAGAGCTACAACCTGAAGTTAACTGAGATTTATTCAGGAAGCAGAAAGTAAAGTAGAATAAATCACAAAAAGCTCCTATGTTTTGGCAGAATAGTACAGAAAGAGAATAAATGTGCCATCAGATGTTAATTAAAACGCTTGTAAACATAAAAATATTTGATTGTTGAATTCTGTACACTTGCTGTTCAGGTAGAGGTACCATACTTGTTACCACTGCATCTGTGGTGACAGAATCTGGCACATTTATATGGGGGTGCAAAGATGGGAACAGAACTGCTTGCACATAGGGATGTAAAGAGCGCCAAGGAATAGGGGCTACTGGGAATGTCAGGCAAGTCTTGCGCACGCACAGAGGAACCAAAGAAAAGGCTCATTGTCCAGGCTACCTGGAGCAGTGCATAATTAGGCGCACATGATGAAAGGCGCTGCGGGGCTCTGAGGAGCGCAGGTACCAAACGGGCGGCCAACGCGGGGCCGCGGGCAGCCAAAGGCGCGGCAGCATCCGCGCTCCGGGCGCAGGGCACCGGCCCGGCCGGCGAGCGGCGGA
>VWYP01010349.1:20448-32053 GCA_013400435.1 Pycnonotus jocosus
TGACCCGCTCGTGGTTGCATCCCGCGGGTATTGCAGAGCTGCTTTCCCGAGCAGGGCTATGGTAACGCGAAGTAAATAGCGAGGAAGTCCACGTTAAACTATGGGCAGTCATAACGACGTTTTTATGACACCAAAGAAAAAAGATAAAAAGACAGAATGCTTCTCTTTAATTAATGATAGCGGGTTCATGGCTCCATTCGCGGTCGTAAGGATTAATGAGGATAATTAATGCCGAATTCGCGGACACGGTTTGGGTTTTGCGGCGCTGCTGCTGCCCACAGTTGGCGGAGGACATTGGCACCGGGATTTAAATCAGTGCCACTGGCACGCCTCAGCTCCCACCTCACCGTGCCTTGCTCTGGGGGATTAGAGATTGTTTTTCTATGCGTTGTAACCCTCACTTAATCAATCTTTGGCTCAAAAACAGCTTAAGGATCTTTAGCTTAAACTTCTGGAGTGCGTGGGAGGTGCTGCAGGGTGAGACCCCTGGCCCGTGTAGCCCAGTATTTTCTCCAAGAGCAACAAAAGTAGATGACAATTACGGATAATTTGTCAGCTTAAGCACTTAAATACTCATTTGTTTGTTTGCAGGGCTGGAAGATATTTTGCTGATAAATTCAAAATGTAGCAGCAAGAAGGGCACAACTTTACAGACTGTTAAGGTGCCAAGGAGCAATGGTAAGTAAGGAGCAGCTTGTCCCTGGGACTGTGTCGAGTAGTAGGTAGCAATTGTGATGCAACTTTTGCTTCAGTGCTTTCCTTGAAAAGGTAAAGGGAGAAGCTTTTGTGTTCAGTTTCTGCCGGTGGTAGGTCCTCCTCCCATTACTGTTCGTGTCCCACTGGTGAGTCATGTAACTGCTGCTGCAAAATTAAGATTTTGCAATGAAAGGCATTACAGTGCTAAGTTTGAGAGACAGATTGTTCTTTCCCAGTATGGAACTGTTGCTTGGGCTTCTTATCTTTTTTTGGAAATAATTTCTCTGTATGATATATTTATTGTATAAAAAGCATTTAATTTAAAAAGGACTCCTGTCAATTTTTGTCTGTTTTGTGATTGAGCTGAAATTTAAAAAGATTGTTACATCAAATTCATTTTTCAGTAAAAGTCTCTACAAAGATGACAGTGTTTCAAAGGTAGGTTATAACTGTTAGATTTTTATAGAGCTCACCTGGAATAGTACTTCTTAAAGAAAGAAAGTGTGTTTAGCTCATCTGCATGTGTGGAGCAGTTTATTTGAAGAAATTCTGGAGGCTGAAAATATTGTCTTCCTCCATGGAAGGGATATGTGTGTGATTCTCCTAATTCTATTGATTGCCTTAAAATTCTTGTGAAATCCCACTAAGCTGTAGAGCGCTTTATACTTTTACCTGGAGCTTCCATTTCTCTCCTACCATTCTAATTTCAGAGTTTCTTTTGTTAATTATGTTGACCTTTCATTAATCTATCACATCACCTGCTCCCGCTAATTTTTCCATCTTATTTGAGACCAGTCTATACTTAATTATTGTAGACAGCTGGAAATTACAGTTGAAATGGAATCTGTTTAAGGGCTCATACTTGAGGTATAAATGTGAACACTAATGAGCATCTCTTTGACATTATATATTTGTGAAAATTGTTTCTTTTCAGTTTTGGACCGAGTACAGAGCTTTTTACCACAGATGGCCCAGGCAAATGATGAGCTCAAAAGAAAAATGGTAACAGCACCTGCTCATCAGTTTGATATTGAACATCTAGACAGTGAAACAGAAAAAGTTATAGAAATGGTAAATACATTTTTTTAAATTTAAGTATCAATCTAGATGGAATTAAAATAACTCTCTGATCTTAGAATGAGTAATATGATAAAGTGAATTCTTTACCATTTTCTGTGAAGTCTTTACCATAGTCTGTGATCTGCTGATTCAAAGATGCTTATTTGGTTGAAAGGTTTTCTTACTTGCAGAATTTAATCAGTGGGGATAAAGTAGTTTAAGAACGAAATAAGACATGCTTTTGAATCAACAGCTCTGAATCAGAAGTCACAAATTGTATTTTAAATTTCTCCTAGGTAATGTGGTTTAGAAACTGGACAATATAAGGCCTAGTAAGGCATAACAGAAGGCTTAGTGTAAGAGGCTTTCAGCTCTGCTCTGTTGGTATTTTCAGGAATGACTAGATCTTGGGTTTGGAAAATTGTTAGTGTTGTGATCCTCTGTTGCTGGTATTTGTCTATTTATTTACAGTCACATAAATATTTTCTTTCTGGTTTTAACTGAAGGGCTGCAGCCACATGCTTTTATAAGAAAACTTTATTATAGAGGTGATATATGTGCATGACCCAGCCAAATGCCTTCTGGCTAAGCAGACCTCAAAAATTATGGCTCTGTATATGGATATATGAGATCCCTTCAAAAAATATCCTGGTGGTTTAAACTGCTTGCTGTTTTAGAGTAGTTACAGTGCTCTGAATACTATTACATTATAAAATATGAACCATATTAATATATATATCTACGTGTGTTTCTATATTTGTCATGACACCTTATGTACTAAATGATTTCATTTGAATTTTTTACTGAAAAGTAGTTTTGATGCCTGCTGCTCATCAGTTTAAATACCTGATTTGGACAATCTGAGTTCAGCTATTGACTCAGTTCTTTCTTTGATAATGATATAAATATGGCCTTAGATTTGCTATGGGCCAATATAAATTGGAATATTGAAATATTTAGGAATCTTCATGATATTCATCATAATCCTAGAAAAACCCAAAAGTATTTTTTATTGTGATAGTGGTTTTCTTATGGTAGTAGGCTGTTTAATGTGTTTGCCTTAGTTTTACTCCAGTGATAGAAGTGTGCTTGTGTGTGTGTGTATATATATATATGCAGTATATATAATGTGTTAACCAAGATGGTTTTTTTCAGAATGTGGCTGTAGTTGAACTGAGTGATTCTGATACAGATGAAGAGTTGCTGACTTCAGAAGATGACTCGGAATCTGATGAAGATGACTCTGAAACTGATGAAGTGACAGTAGACAACATTAAGTTTCCTAAACAAAAGGGAGAAAAGGGCAAAATAGAAATTTTGGACAGCAAAGCAAATGAGTAAATCCATTTTATTTTACTTTAAAAAACCCCAAACCAACCAAATCAGGTTTTCTCAGTTTGAGGAGTTGGCCCCTAAAAACACTTTGTTTCCGAGCATAGCAACTCTCAGGATCCTGTGAAATGCTATAGATTACATGGTGGAGAATTCAGGATCCGCTCATGACTGGGGAAGGCTGGATTTCTGAAGAATTAAGTGTGATTTGATTCATCAAGTATCAGGGAAATGCTCTTCATAGTAGATTACAAGAGAACAGCTAGAGTAAGGGGCACTTGAAAGTTAAAAATTCTTGTTCTGTTGCTTTGTTGAAAAAAGACTTTTTAAATAGGAAGATAGAAGTTTTTGCTTCAAAGGCAAGAAAGAGTTAACTGGGAAAAAAGCTTTGGTTTTTATATTCCATGTCCTGTGAAGTGTTATGTACACTCTCTTGAATATTAAACATGATCTTTAATACCTCAGAGGCATGTCTACATTGCATTCATGACTGCTGAACACAGGAGCTGTGGCTGAGCTCATTCCAAGCTGAGCCAGCCTGGGTAAGGACAGCCGTGACCAGAGAGTTCAGCAAAGGGTTACTCACCTTGTGTGCCTGCACTGACCTCCACACCAGCACAGGGAGCTTACAGGCTCATGTGGGAAATGTGCGTGGCTGTGGTGCAAACATCCTCCAAACTCCAAGGATCAAGGCTGCCTCTGGGGTGTTATGATAGCCTTAACCTACACTTCTCATCCCTCAAGTTCCTGCCATGTTTCCTATCTCCATTTTGTTAACAGCGGTCACTGACAGAAGGATGAAAAAGTAAGTTTTCAGCTGGCCTGTACTTAAGTTGCTTTGACAAAATTGTGAAACCAGAATCAGTGAAAGTGTGTCTCATGGATCAAATATGGTTTGGGCTGTTACATTTACTTCATAGATCAGTTTGCATTTCAGAAGTATCTGTCATGCTCCTGGATGTCATTGTTTCTTAAAGGAACTTTGTATTTT
Source organism: Pycnonotus jocosus (assembly GCA_013400435.1). Classification (NCBI taxonomy): domain Eukaryota; kingdom Metazoa; phylum Chordata; class Aves; order Passeriformes; family Pycnonotidae; genus Pycnonotus; species Pycnonotus jocosus. The sequence continues at coordinate 24,527 of VWYP01010349.1, forward strand.
CTACACCATTAAAGTTTTCTATACTGTATTTGCTCAAATATTAAACTAATGTCATGACTCAAAACCTGCAGTTATTTATAGAATTTATTTTGAATCCTGTACTTCAAGTTTCTGTAGTATTTGTGGTAAGAAATAACAAGGATTCTGGTCTTTCTTTTACAATGTGGCCTAAATACAGGATGGCAACATGATTTATTGATCAAACCACGGAATATTTTAGTGAAGGGGAAGGATGGGGGTCAAAGAATCAGACCTTTAACAGCAGCCCACAGATAGACAGACAAAGCTTTGTGTGTTTTCGCATTCTAAGAGCAAGGAATCTTAACAGGCTTAGTTAAATAAGGTCTCAATCTATAGAAAATTTCTTCCAAACTGAACAAGTTTGAAAGCCAACATCTGACCTTGGTCATTTTACAAAGGATTTCCCCACAGATTAAAAAGAACCCAAAAGTGTGAAATACAAAGTAATAATCACGCAGTGTGAAACAGTGATTACAATCCATGTGCACAGACACAAAAAGTGATTTTAATCCATTAATGTAACCACCTTTCAAATTGCAGGCAGATCACACATTCTGTATCAACAAAAAGGTAGAAAATATTTTCAGTACCTTTAGCTTGATATGCATAGTTTAACACCAATATTGAACTCTGTATGTACTATACAAAGATCATAGTAAGTGCACTTTCTTGCATTGATTTACTTCTTATGGCACAAAGGTTTTCTGTACTGTTGAAAAGTCACCAGAGCAGAGTGTTTAATTGCTACCGTAAAATCTGAACTGGTTTATAGCAAAAATGGCATAATTAGTATATTTTAGTTCAATTTTAGAAGCCTAATGACCTAGGATTTAAAATGATCATGTAAACATTATGTCACAGAAATATGAAGTAGGCATGTGAGAACTTATTCTTCAGTTCTATTAAAAAAAAAGAAACTGAATCATATTCTTGGGGGCTTTTTGGGGGGAGGATGGGGGGAAATTGTGCTACCAACTGTTGCTGCTACATAATTTGAATAACTTCAGGGTAATTTCCAAAAGCCAGTGTCTGTCAGACTAAAATTTGGACCTAATTTATAGAAACTTATGCATGGAATGAGTATTTTGTTTTGGGTTTTTTGGTCGTAGCACTGCAGACAGCATATCCTTAGGTGTGGTATCGAGTGATTCATGTAGTCATTGAGATTCAAACTCTGCTGAGAGTCCACTTCCCAAGTGAAGCTGTTACTTTAATACTCCACAGTGATGGCTTTGGTTCTGAGATATTCATGAAGAGCTTCTTCACCTGTAAAAGCACAATATTCACCAGTTAGAACAACAGCTAAATGAATTTTGTGAGACTGTAACTATTAAGAAAAAAACCTGAAACACCGTAGCCAATATTTGAGTCCTTAAGGAACAATGAAAACTAAGTACCTTCCCACTGTGATTTACAGAACTGGTTTGACAAGAGGCCAGACCCAACAGATGTGGAAGAAAAAAGACTTGAAATTTAACAAGCAGCTTCCCAAGCAGCAGCAGTCTTTAGATGGCCACTGGGGGCCCATAGCTGAATTTATGAAGTTTGCTTCTCCTCTATTAAAGGTCATACATAGAGAAGCTGTGTGAAAATCAGTAATCTTTTTCCCCCTGACACCATCACTCATTTTGGTTTCAGAAAATGTCTTTGGAGATTTGAAAAGCAAAAATCTGTTGTGTGAATGAAATTTGGTTTTCCTTTTTTCTCTGCCATCTGTCCAGACTTGTGAAGCTTCTTTGACAGTGGACTTCACTTTTCTAGAAAGTTGTTTTGAAAAGAATTTTTTTAATGCATCTTTTTCTGTGGCTGTTGGCAAATGTTGGTGACATTTTAAGGTATTAAAAAGTTTCCCATGCTCTTACTTGGAAGAGAGATCTAAATTAGCATTCTCTCTGAGGGAAAGAATATTTGGGCCAATACCATTGTTACTTGACAGGCTTTTGTAGCCTATACAGAGTTCTGGAAAAGCTGTAATTTATTTGTTTGCTCTCAGAGCATTTGAAAAGGAATATTCTGTGTTATTTAGCAAATGTACAGGAAAGGCTGAATGGGAGGTATTGAAGTGGGAATATTGAGGGAAGGAGAGGAATTGGATTACTGTAATTGGAGGAATGTAGGAGATGCAGGAAATGCACCCACAGCTCATGTTTTTCTAGATACACTGTGCCCAGGCAGTGCTTCTTTTGTTGATTAGGAGTCTGAGACAAGAAATGAAGGAAGAAGACAACTTACCTAAATCTTTCCCAAAGCCAGACAGCTTAAATCCACCAAATGGTGCTGCCACATCAGTTTTGTTGTATGTGTTAATAAAAACTGTCCCAGCTTCTAGCTTTTCACTGATGTAGAGAGCTTTGTTTATGTCTTTTGTGAAAACTCCTGAAGCTAAGCCATATTCTGTGGCATTTGCCCGTCGCAATACTCCATCGACATCCCTGTGGGGGAAAGAAATTATTTAACTGCAACTAGGTAAAATAAGTGTTAGCAACCTTCCACCTTCAGTGTCATTGAAGCAACTTTTCACGCATGGCCTTTCTTCTCCAGTGAGCTTTTTAAAAGACGACTTATTAAGGACAAATCTGTGTGTCAGTCTGACAGATCCACGGAAATTCACACCCTTGCTTCAAGTTTGTGAAGCTCATAACCTCACATTTCAAAGGTTAATATCTACACTGAGAAATGCCACGGGAAATGTTGCTACTGTACAACTTGGGAATTGGTGCAATATAAAAATGCCTGTAAAGCAGAGCATGGCAGGAGATGATGAATCAGTTTGCTAAAATTTTGTCCAGCTTTACAAGTTAATGCAGAATAAAAGCTGGAATTTAAGACACAACTTTTCAGGCCATTTCCACAGCACTATTTTCTATCTGCATCTCATCTCCAAAATCAATAGGAGTTTAAAACTTTTAAAAGTCTCGTAAGGCTACAGAATTTATGGATACGAAAGGTTATTATCTACATGGCTGGTTCTTAACTTTATCATCACACTGCAGAAGATGAAACCTGATGGAAATATTTATGTGAAGTTTCTATGCAGGGTTTTAATCTCATCTGTATGTTAAATAATTCTTATGATCTGGAATGAAAGGTATTAGAAATGACAGTTTACAAAACATAGAGAGGAATTTTCATTTCCAACAGTAATGTGCCAGTGTTACACAATACACAACACTGCAGTCTTCTGTAAGGAAAATTAAGTAATTCCACTGGGAAAAATACACATTTTTTAATTTGATCAAACTGTTGCAGTTACCACACAAACTTCACTAAAACATTTCACTGAATACTACTAGGTATTCAGATTGGTCTAACAAGATTTAACAAAATACTGTGTATGCTGTCACTTCTTCACTTAGGCTGAAAATAGGAAAATAAAGTTTCTAACAGTAACCAGAGGAGAACATACCCGTTTTCAAATTTAGAGATGACCATCACAGGACCAAAGGATTCTTCCCGGGCAATATACATATGGTCTTCAACATTTGTGAATACAGTGGGTTCCATGAAGAAACCTAAAGAGAGGATAGAGCAGCATTTGAGTGTGGTAAAAGTGCTTAAGGGTTTGCTGTTGTCCAGGCAATTTCTGTCTCATACTTTGAGGTCATAAATAATTTGCGACTTGAAACAGAAAATAGATATGAATGAAGTATGAATGGACATGCATGCACTTCAAGAGAACTGGCAGACAAAAGGGTAAAAGAATGGCCTGTACTGATCAGTGACGACGTGCTGTTCCCCCCCAGGTCAGAAGATCTGTGTGCCACAGCCCAGGTGACTCCTTGGGGGAAGACCCTGTGCCCTGACAGCAGGAACACAAGGTTACAGCAAGTCACAGAGGCCACTGTTTTTGTTGCTACCCAAGAAGAAGATAGGTTATAATATCTAAATAAAGATCTTACAGTTCATATGCACAGCTTCTCATAATATAAGACTTGAAAGCTCTGTGGTATCATGGGCTTACCTGGTACTGTCCCCATGATTCTGCAACTCCACAAAATACAGCTGAGACAATTGTGACAGCTCTTGCATGAAGTGTAAAAGTTATAAATACCTCTGGAAAGTATTTTACCTGGTCTACATACTTGTCTTCCTCCATACACTAGAGTGGCTCCTTCTTTTACTCCAGTTTCACAGTACTGCAGTAGCTTTTCCAAATGTGCCTTGTGATTTTGCGGACCATGATCTGTAGATCTGTCAAGTGGGTCACCAATTTTCATCTTCTTTATTTCTTCAACCTATGGGTTACCCAATTAAAATGAAGTTACATAACACAGCAGAATTTTTAAAGTGACCAGAAATTTGGAATGCTGCATTTTTTAGTGCTATGAAGATTGAATCTAAGAAATTACTGGATTCTTAGATATAATGCATCTCCCTTTTTAAAATGAGGCTTTGTCTTTTGTTTCATAATCTCTAATTGCTTCAGAAAGTTTTTTATGCTTTGTTCCTGTGTATATTCTCTTCTGCTATTAAGATAGGCACATAAAATGTTAACATTTATCAGTGGTAAATTACTTAAGACAGTGATTTCCCGTTCTTAATCAAAATAAATGAATTATCCAGTGGCACAGCATGGCAACTATTGGATTTTTAATAGTGATCTTTGGATTATTTTAGCTATGCTTCCAATATTCCTCTTTATTTTAACTTTACAGAAGCCTTCTTCAATCACATTGACCTGAGTTCAGTAATTATTTATAATCTTATTTTCCTGATCAAATATGAACTATCACAAAGGTACAGTATCTATTTAACTGTCACTTATCTGTGCATTACTGGTGCAAATATCTCCCTTCAATGCTTCCTTTTAACCCTGCAAGAGGTTCCTGAGAAGCAGCACTGTCTATCATAAGCAATAATGAGAAAGTAAGCAATTGAAAATAAGAAACACAAGTGTCTAGTGGATCCTTCTGCCCCAGTAAAACATATGCCTAAACTTTAGTCTTTGAATATCTTACCACTTTTCTAACAAATTCATCATGAATTGATTCTTCCACAAACAGCCTGCCAGCTGCAATGCAGTTCTCTCCTTTGTTGAAATATACTGCTCCCATACCCTGATCAGGAAAAAAACATTAATATTTATATGCATTTTGTTCAATCTCCCTTCCATTCTGTTCCCTTAGGTTGCATGCAGTGTTTATGACCCCAGAAGTTTAACGCTTTATGTAAAAGGATATCACCAATGCAACATCTTATTTATGAACTTTGAACATAATATATGGCTGGTAGGGAAAGTGAATTATTAAGGTTGATAATTGACAAATGATTGATTGATTGATTGATGGACTAAAAAATATATGGCAATATATTGCTCAATTCTTTGTTTTGTTGTAATTTCTAATGTATATTTCTTGTAATACTGCCTTTTTTGGGCAGCACAAACAGTTAAATTTTGCTGGCATGAAGCAATATCTGAGTCTGTTTTCTAACAGAACTCAAGGTTTTTCATGCAAACAATCCCTAGGTTTTTTGGAGGTTTTTTGACAAGTCAAGAAGAATATTGCAATACTGTGAGAGTGTACCACAAAGGCTTTGAATAAATTTTACTTCAAATTAACATCACCATTTTTACAGCTCTGTCAAGTTCACAGTCACTGAATATGATCAATGGTGATTTGCCACCAAGCTCGAGAGAAACTTTCTTCAGGTTAGCAGCTGCACTGTAAAAAATAAAAATAGTCATATAAATCCAAAATAGTAATATAAACCAAATTTTTAATATCTTTTCCCATTATTTCCTTTGAATTGTAACTAGTGAAAATGTATAAACCTCTATTGCCCAGTAGTAACTTAGTAGAATTCTACATAGTGGTAAACAAGCATATGTAGTTATGATTTTTCATTACTGCTACATGCACAATATATCTAGTAAGATACTTCAGAACCAGACTAAGCAGGGTTTGTTTATGAATATTTTGCTGAGAGTACCTCTTCATGATCTGTTTACCAGTTGGTGTCGAACCAGTGAATCCAACTTTGCGAACATCTGGATGTTCAGAGAGGTGCTGTCCCACTAAGCCACCTATCAGGGTGAGGAAAGCAGTGTAACTGGATGGTGCATGGACAATTTTTACTACTCAATTAGCAGCATTGTAACACAGAAAGAGCTTACTCCACAAACCAAATACACATCCTTATTTGTATTTGCAGCTTTATCCCTATGACTACAAAAAACCTGGAGCCCATTAGTGTCTCCAAATTGTCTGGAGTAAAGAGCTTCTGAATGTTCTACTGTAGGTGGAATAACCTAATTTGCAACCAAGCCTGCCCCATTTAATTACTTTACCACTTTTCTTCCTTTAGGGGAGGGAGGAAAATGGTGACATTAGGCAACACAGTGTGAACTATTAATATGCATTTTACCAGCTTGCTCTAGATGTCACAGTCATATCTGATGATATAATTAGGGGGAAAAAAAGAAGATTTACAATCAAGAGAAACATGTTTCTCTTCAATACATTCTTTTCCAGAGTGTTCCTGTCAATTGTGTGAACTTGTAAAAGGTGTAGGCTGACCCTCCTACCACTAACTAAAGCCAGATTTTTCCAATTCTCTTCTGGAAACGTGAAATTGCTGCATGAAAAGATGCAAGCCTAGTACCTATGAACATACCTATGTAATAATTCTTCAAAAAGGTGAAGTTCACCAGTTTTAGCATGACCTCTCCTAGAAAAAGGATGAGTTGAAGTTTTACCTGAACCAGGCAGAATATTTATAACACCCTTAGGAAATCCAGCCTTAGCTGAGAGTTCTGCAAACTTCAAGGAAGTCAGAGGTGTGACCTAAGTAGAAACATTTAGATTAGGTCTCTTGTTTTAATCAGATGCATGATGATACCTTTTGCACTCAATACATCTTAGTTTTGATACAATATTCTCCTTCATGCAGTATTGGCAAATTAAAAGTGATGCCTTCTTGTGAAAAACAATTAATTCTTGAAAATTAGATTAGCACTGGAGCAGAATTGGAGTCAATCAATACTTTGTATCACCATGGCAGTTTGTATTATTACAAATGCACTTTTAAATACATGACACAGCCAGCCTATGACAGGTCAACCTACGGGTGAAATCTGTTATATTGCCTAAATCATTTGGCCTGTTCAGGGGCATCTAGGCCATCTGTAAATTTCTTTTTGCTCTTACCTGAGCTGGTTTGAGTACAAGGGTGTTGCCTGCAGCCAAGCAGGCTGCGCTCTTCCATGCAAGCATCATCAGTGGGTAATTCCAGGGGATAATAATTGCACAGACACTTCAGGTAGGCAAAAACAGGGAAAGATTACATATTTGATGGCAGCTTTTCAATTGCTTTTCTGCATGTCAAGGTTGTCACCAAGAAGAAAAAGTGATACTCACCCGATTGGCTCTTTCTTGGTGAATGTTAGATTATGATTTGGCCGGGCCTGGTTAATTGGAATAGTAGCACCCTAAAAGACAGAGGAGGGACAAATCTTCATACTTATATAATTTTAATTATAATTTAAATTTATATTTTTATTACAAA
>VWYP01010350.1:2716-20814 GCA_013400435.1 Pycnonotus jocosus
TTTTTGTATGGAGAGGAGGGATTGGGGTGTCTGGGTTTCTTTTGGGTTCAAGGCTTTTTAATTGTTGGTGGATGTTTTTGTTTACTATGTGGAAGATGTAAGATGCAAGAAAATGTCACATACTTCAAATGATACATCAGCTTAATGAAGTAACTCAAGGAAATTTGCATCTAATTGTTAATTGGGAATGATCTACATTGAGCCTGACCCTTCTCTGTCTGCCAGACCATCCACTCCTCTTTGGAAGCCCCACAAAAGAGTGCACTGTGCTGTCCTCCAACAACCACCCTGACTAGATTAGAACGTGAAGCAGAACTTTAGAGCAGCAGCAGGTCTTCCAAGCTGCCATTGTGCCACAGATTTACTAAACAGGATAAGCATGTTCTAAAAACCCCAAGATCCTACAAGGGGAAAAAGGTTCCACAGCACCAAGCAGTGCAATATTTGAAACCTCCTAATCAAAGTGACAGTTTTCAAGTGCCATTTACAATGCCCTAATCTGGAAATATCCCAGCTAACCCATCTGATCAACTATTTCACAGATGGAAGCACTTGATGGCTAATTGGCAAGTCCATGATTCAAATAAAATAGCTATCTGCACTTCTTTTTCTATATTCCAAGTCAAGGTGTAAACACTCCTCATAAGACACAGGTCAGTTCTCTGTCTCCCCCTCCCTTCCCATTGGAATTTTTCCCCTTTCCCTCTGTCATGAAATATGTTAATTCAAAAATACAGAGTTGGTTCTATTTTTCATTTTATTATACTGGAACAGTTGTCTGCACTAACAGAGCAGTGTAAGTGAGTATTTTCAAAAATCTACCAAGCAGTGAAAAATCACTTTAAAAGCCTCTTTTAGAAGCGTCATTATTTCACTGCTTCCTATCACATCTGGATTCAGAAAAACAGACAGCATGTGCTAGTATGGACAAGAACTTGCTTAACTTGAATTACTGTTCTGTAGGTGATGGGGAGAGAAAGCTTGGCTACAAATGCACTTAATTTGCTCACACCCTTTGCAGTGGGATTGCCTAATAGAGGCATATGTGGAACTGATTTCACCAGCAAACAATAGTTCAGCATACAAAATGAAGAGGAGTGTTGCTCCAAATCCCCGCCTGCTACATAAGCAGAATGCTTTTATGTACCCCACAAACCTGTTCATTTGTCTGCAGCAAATGTACAATGCAAATCAAAGTACTAAACCACTAGTGAAATTCTGTGGTAGGCAGTATTCCAGAGGGACAAACAGGGACAGACAGAAAAGAATGAATCAGGAAAGATAACTAGAAAAACCCAACATGACAAGGGACAGAAGGAAAGAGAAAGGAGACCATGTAAGTTAAGAAGAACAAGGACATTGCCAAAATCTTAATTTCCCAAATCTTAATTTCCCATGAACTACAAGAAGGAAATTGAAATAATAAGGTTTTCTTTGAAACATCACAACACTGTCAATCTTTTACATCTTTTCTAAAAGGCTTCAATCATTCATTCATTCATCTTACACGCTTATCACGAGAACATAAATTCATGACAAAACATACTTATGGACCAGGTCTACAACACCAGTCATGTAAGACACAAACAATTTCTGCATGAAGCAGTGTTCCAAAGGAGGTCATACTCCTGGCATCAAGTTCAAAACTAAATACAGGTACCCTGCCATAAAAAGAACACACAGTTAATGACCAAGTGCACTGTCAGAAAATATTGTGAATGGCTTATGTGATGCCAAAAAGTTTGTAAGATTCTCCTCCTTTCTTCTCTCTTGTCTACCTCCTGCCCCTACACTAAGACAGCCCTTTGTCCACCTATGATTAAAAGAGAAGAAATGCCTCAAGATTTCTAAGCCACATTTCACTGGAAGGCAAGCTTATTGTTGAAGTATCAGTTTAAGATCACTTCCTTAAAGATTTGTTTATTAGCCATTTGAAGACAGGCTTAGGGCAGACGGGATTTAGCACTGACCACCTCTGGACACCTGAAGGCAAATCAGCCACTCAGTAGCATCTTGAAGGAGCAAGAAGTAAGGAAAGAACCACAAACTCAGTGACAGCAGTTCTCAAGTGTAATACACTACAAAAGACTTGGAAAGCATATTGCAAACACATGAATTTAAAGTGCATTTGGGACAACATATCTGAGTTTGGAAATTAAGAAGACCAAGAAAACCTAAATGAGGAAATAATCAAAGAGGTAATTTTGCCAAGGGGAAAGAGCCAAGTAACTGCTGCTGAAGAAGCCATTGAGAAAGAATGCCTTGGCAGAAATCAAACAGAAACTGTGCTGACCAAGCATCTGCTGGTACTTTAACATCAGTTACAAAGCAAATCAAACAGACTCTTAGCAGACTTTATGTGATGCAGTCCTCTTGCTAAGCAGACTCCAAGCCACAAGAAAAATAAATATCCAAGCTATGCGGTAAAATTACTTTGAAAATGCCTCTTTTTCTACCAGACTATATATACAGTTGATTCTTATGCTGGCAAAAATGATTCAGTCAGATGTTTTTACTATGTTCAACCCTTAGAACAACTGTGACACAGCAATAAAAACAAAAAGCTTTGTACCATTGTTTAAAACATTCTATTGCAAACAAATGGTAATAATTTCACTTTCTAGCATTACAGAATGTATCCAAGAAATACCTTCCTCTTTCTTCTATCTCAAAGACATCTGATTCACTCTGGATTATCTCTCAATCTCAATTATCATCAATTGATACTCAGAATATAAGTAACCTTTCAAGATCCTTTGAAACAGTATTTTAAAGACATAAAAATATTCTATTTGAAAAGCCTTCCTGCTGATTCAATAAACCAAAAGACTACAAATGTAGTCAAGACATCCAGTGCAAGCAGCAACTTGAGTAAAGAGCAATTCATTTTTATGCCTTTTTTTAAATCCAACATATACTCATCAACTCATTTAAGAGACAATTCCATATTCAAACAAACACAGAGCAGCTTTGCAGGCCAAAGCTACCAGAGAAGTTCAGCGAGCTTCCTCTGAATGTTATGTTCTATTGTCTGCCACTATTTTCAAGCAAGCTTTAAAGTTAAAGAGGAAAAATTCAGGAAACAGCACAGAGTTAACCGTAAATTTGAAAAACAGCTTTGATATGCGTCAAGTTCAGAGAGGACTAAGAAGTGAAAGCTTGAGAGATTAGACTGCACAGATGTTAAAAAATGAAGAGTCATGAAGCAGGCTGGCAGCTCAGAGGAACAAGAGAAATAACTGTTTAAGAAAGTGAAACTAAAAATAACTGAGGGCGGCTTGAAGATTCACTAAGAGAACGTGAATAGAATTTTAGCTATAAAAAAGGGAAAAAAATTATGCACCAAAAGTTACAGCTTATTTGGCAAAATATCTAGAGTCTGTAGATCAGCCTGGAATATTTCACCAAATGCTTCAATATTAAACTACTCCTGTAGTTATACTGGACACAAACACACTATACACAACCAAAAGAACCTTTGGGTTGAGCAAGTTCAACCATCCCAAAAGAAACCCTGCACACACATCCTGAAGGCCAAGACATACAGAACTGATTCCTCCAGAAGAACAAGAGTCTGGATTCTTGATTTAGAAAGAGACCAGGAGGCAGATGAGGAAACAGAGAAAGGACAGCTACTGAAGCCAACCAAAGCAAAGGACAACAAAGGAAAATATACTGGAGCCCATTCCTTAAGGAAATAATTCTTCCTACAGACCTCAAACAAAGAAGTTCCTTATTATTTTTTTCCTCTGTACCCACAGTAATCAACACAATGTAACAGGATCAGCTTGATTTTACTTTTGAAGACTGCTGGCCATGCCAGTTGATCAAGGAAAAAAGCACTAGGACTAGAGGTAGGAGAAGCCATACAATGTGAATAGGTCTGTCACTGGAACAGGACAGCTGACAGGGAGGCCCTTTTGCTGTGAGGAGTTACAGAAGTCAGGACAATCAACAAGAGGTGACAATAACACACCTATACAGGTAGCTACAACTACCCATAAGTGATAAATGCAATTCAAATTACCTCTTGAAATTTACCTATACTTCAGTATCTTATAATGACTCATTCACAAAGTGATCCAAGAACTGAAATACATAATTTATGAAAGAAGTGCTTTCATAGTGGATGTGCTTGGCCATTTAGAATACCCCTCATGTGCTGAAATTATCTATCATTAGAAGCTGTTTTTTAAACAAATGTATTACGTGCTTCCAACACTTTTCAATATGAATTTTTAAATGCTCAGACACAAAAAAAAAGGTCTATAAACATTCTGTAAACTTACTGCCAACACAGGTATTCATGTTTACAAAAAAAAATTCAGGTTGTAACAAAGATTTGCATGCACATATAAAATCTCTTGAGTCAAAGATCTTTACTATGAACTGTTTCTTTAACGCTGTTTTAAAATATAATAGTATAATAGAAGGAATACTCCAGAACTGATTAATTTTAAAGGAAAGATTGACAAGCTATATACTAACCTGTCCCAGCCCAGGCATACCTCCTCCCAGTCGCAGAAGTCTATCCATATTTCTACAAAAACAGAAACAAAGGAAAAATGTTCCCAAGCTCGAAATGTTTACTAAATTGTTATCTATATAATTCACCTTCAGTCACTCAGTATGTCAAAAATATTGGTGGTAATTACAACACAACATCAGACTTCCTGTTAATTAACACCACATATTAATTCAAGAAGCTGTCTTCCATGCTAATTAACAGACTTTGTTTTATTGCTTTGGTTTTGGGTTATCCCCGTTTCTGAAGACGACCACTCTTGTCAAACTTCTCAAAACTTTCCCATCATTCAATTAATTGGGGGATTTTTGTTGCTTATGATCAGTACCTACAGCCAGAAAGTTCCTAAAACTTATTAGATATACAATCAAATTTACTTTAGTTTGCTCAGAAATCATCAATAAAAATCTTAAAGTAAGGATTTTAGCATCCTCATTAGTAAGTTCCACGCTAATTAACTTACAGCTTGTCAGTTATCATCAAAACTACATGTGAAAGACACTAAGCAGATTAGGGATCTCTGAATTAGCATCAAAAGCTTTTTTTTAATGAACTCATTATACTAAAAGAAATACTGTAAAGCAAACATTTAATGTGTATATAGTTAGAAGACTAGTGACAGTGCAGTCATTTATTACATTCCCAGTGTTGCATGTACAATTGCTTTACTGCAAGATTATTCCAATCAATGAAACATCTTACTTAAAAAAACCAAACCAAAACAAACAAACAAACAAAAAGCCAAAAAACCCCAAAAAACAAACACCAAAACAAACCATGGTGTTAGTTTTTGTGTCTTGTAACTTTCAAAGGGGTGATCCCCAGGAATAAAGGCTGTTAAGGTGCCCAACCAAAAAAATTACACTGCTGTTTCTTTCTCTACAGTTTCTACACTTTCTGTTAACGAAAAGACATCTACAATTTTATGGTGGATACCTAAGTACAGGTTCTGCCCCAGCTTTAACAGAACTTTACCATGCTTATTTGGCTTTTTCAACTTAGCTCTATACGACAAAACTTACAGATAAAATTTTTAAAAAGCCTACTGAATATTAATTTTTAAACAGCTGTTTACAGCAAATCAAACAATTTTCAAGGCTTCCAGAAGTCAGAAGATTTTACTGTCTTATTTTACTTGTGAAACAGGAAATACAAAGTACAGCATTGAAAATTATGGTCTTAATTGGACAAGTTTTAATACAACATAACAAAGCCTGTTTAGATTATATAAACACCAAGTATGATTTCCAAAATATATTCATCCTCCAAGCAGATGTTACATTACACATAAGAGAATTATATCCATGCGTTCAGATTACATTAACAACGCTAATTCAATAGCCTTCTTTCAAAGGTAATTATGTAAAAGAACTTGGAAAACATATTTGCTTTGTATATGATGAAAATTAATGTCACCATCATTTTCAAAATTTCTTCTGGTATTTGCTAGAATTTTTAACTGGCTAAAGACTAACAAGCTTTATTTCAGTGTAAGTTTAAAACAAACAGTTTTTGCTTCTAAACACACAAAGAAGCAGCATTTTACTTCCTAGTTTAATAACTTCATAACGATATCCAAGATACATTGATGAGAAATACCTGCTCTACTTGCTAAGTTCACTTTCCCAGTTCAGTGAACTATCAGGCTATTAGTTTAATATGATTCACTCTCTTGATTTTGTAGAACCTGCAAATCCAGCAAGTGCAGCCTCACCTAGCAGTAAGTCCTTTCTTAAAGTTCCACTGTCACCATATAAATTAAAAAGGAGTTTATTAAAGGGTCAGTGGTTATGCTTCACTTTTTCAATAAATCATTGAAACCAAGGTTCTTTTTTAGAGGCAAAAACTGCAGTGTATATACTTTTCTATCCTGAACTACGATAAATTCCAAATCAAGTTGGAGGATTTCCTTGGAAAGGTTAAGTTGCTGTTTAAAGATATTATGTAAGCATATGTTAAATGGCTTCAATAAAACAGTCACAATGTTACCACAAATTAACGCCAACTACAGTTCATTTTACCCCTCTGTGGTAGATACTCCTCCATTGAAACTCAAAATGATTCATCTTCCGTGACACTAAAGAAGGCTGAAGAGTAACTGAGAAGTATATTTAAACTACTAAAACTATTCTTTTAATCCATCATGGTTGTTCATTTAAGAAACTTTTAGTCTCTACAACTGGTAACCCTAAAACTGGTAGCTCTGACAACTACAGCAATTTCCATAAACTGATGAGGTACATTACCTATGTACAATTAAAAAATAATAAATACATAACAAATCCTATAACACAAGTGAAAAGCAGTAACTCGTACTAATTAATATTTTATTTACATAGTTTATTCCAGTTTCTAACCCAACAGTATAGTACATTATTTACAAAAGCCATATATTTTGCCATATTAGAGTTGGATTGGACTAATGTGTTAAACAAACTGGTTATTTACAGCAAAATCTCACTGTCTTACAGAATTAGAGGGATGTAACATTTCCCACATACTAGTCATTGAACTGAGATATTCAGACTCTCAAGACAGCAGCACAGGCATAAAATCTCCAAAACCCAGTTCTAGATGCACTTCAAATTATTTCACAAGCTCCATTACTTGATTCTGGTTAGAGTTTTGGCAACTAATGCTTTACTTGCCTATTTGTAACTGAATATGTTTTAGTCGGCTATAGTCTATATGGATCTAAACATTTTGTTCATTGAGACATATAAACATCTGAGAAATTTAGGTTAGTGAACCACATTCACCAAAACAGATTTTAATTCTTGTTAAAACATCTAAATATTATGTCAGCCATAAACTCTATTCCTCAAACAATGCTTTCGTAAACCTTAAAACAGCTTGAGCAAAATTTTTAGACATTAATGAAGCATAGCCTTCACAAATAAAGCAACTATATATTTCTAACCTGGTGCTCAGAGAACAACCTCGGCAGCAGCTCCCACTTTTTGACTGTAAAGATGACACCAGTAGGTATCTTTCCTGTAGAAGGAAATAGAAAGGAGAAAGGCAGAAACCCAGTAAAATTTAGAAACCATGGCACATGTAAAAAGAAATGTTACATTGATAAGCTGCAAAAGGACAAGACACCATTGAAGAATAACCTAAAGAATGCTTACTGTTGGATTTTTTTTCCTTTTACCATGCAAGTCCTTGAAGCTAAAGCAGCTGAAAGAATGTTTGTGGGTTTTGGGGGTTGGTTTCAGATTTTTGCTTGGGTGGGAGATTTTTGTTTTGTTTTTTAGTAACTGAGGCAATTTAACAGAGACCCTTTTGAAGCTTATCTCAAAGTAGTACAAGAGCAAAGAAGATGTGTTCACCTTACCAGAAAGTTGGAAGAGAAAGAACAAGTCAGAGTTTCTCAGCGCTGACAGGCTGGAGTGGAAATCACTAACACGTTGAATGGAAAGTTACTGTCCTTCTGCCAGCTTTGGAGAAGGAAATGATATAGGAGAGACCACAAGAGCCAGTAGCACAGGCCAGAACAGAACTGCAGCCACTTCTTCATCTGGGCTTGAGTTATTCACCTGAACACCCTCCATTTCCCTCTCCACTTGCTACAAAGATATGAAAGAAACAAATCTCTATGAGCTTGCTCTGTTATCCAGGGAGGCACATCATAACCTACAGCTGAGAATCTTACCTCTGCTACAAAGTGCAAAAACATGGGTTATTAGCAACTTCTCTGTTGGTTTTTTTCCCCCTATATTTGCACACATACACACAGATACTTACATTATATATACATATAAATAAAAGCCAGAAAAGTAAAGAAACAGTTCACAGTAAATCTCACCTCTTTTCCTTCCAAAGCTGGCAAAAGGTATTTTGATTGTTTCTTTCTGTCTGCAAGGAAGACTTAACAGTCTCTGTTTAATGTGAAACTTTAAGGAAGTAAATCTATCCAATAGTTCTGTATCAAAAAAAAATACAGAAGGACAGTTATCATAATAAAATTGCATTTTGGTGCACTGCAGGATTTGGATGACATGCACTCATCACTGAAATCAATATGGTCACTAATGGTGCAAAAAATAAGAATTAAATAGCTTCTCTGCATATATATGTCCATTATTGGAAACACCATAACTAAAATAAGCTTGGTCATAGGATGTTATCTAAAAATACAAACTTCCATTACTGCAATTTTCTTTTAACTGTCCTTACCTCAAAAGGGAAAAATAGTTGATATTAATAATGCAGTGAGAGTATACACAGAGCATCTCAAAACTGATCTGAAAACAGAAATTTTAAAACCCATGTCTAATATTTGCTCCTAATACTATTGTTAGATAACTGTAATAATTGGAAAGAGTTGTCGATTTGGAGAGCTCTGGTTCATCACTCAGTTGTTCATTGGTATTTTCAAGTCACTTAAATTCTGGCTTTTAATAATGAAAACATTTTTTCTTAGGTAGCATAGGGATGAAGTTATATAAAAGGATTATGCACAAATGTGTACACACATATAAGTATAAACCAATAGCTACTGTGTTTATACTTGGCATGTTTCAGCATGTATTTTGAAATCAACTCGTAACAGTCTTAAATTACTCTATCTCCTTGCATGAGACACATGAGTTTCACACTAAAGTGCACTATTTTTATCTAGCATTAACACTCCACGATGTGATCCCTCAACAAAAGAGGCTTCTCCTAGTTTGGCAACTTTTGAGTTAGTAGAGAAATAAATATCAAAATCAGCTTTGACATACATAGAAAACAATGGCTACTAAACTGCCCTATTAGTGGAGGGAGTATCAGGCGACACACAGGTGACAGCAATTTACTTTGCAATTTGTACACTGAGTGACTCGATGCAAATCATTTCATCTTCGGTAACTCAGTTTCTCCACCTGAGACTACATAAGAAGCTTTGCACAAGCACTTCCAGATCTCCTGTTGAGGAGTTACATGCAGCAGAAAATCAACAGTTTTATGAACAGTGCTCAAAAGTGGCTCAAGGTTTTTGGTGCAACCACAACCATTTCAGCTACACTAGTGATGATAAACAGCTACAGAGGTAAATCAGCTGAGAAACTGTGCATTGCAGAAAAGCATTATTTCACCAAAAAAAACCCCCTCACTGCAATTAAAGTCATCAAACCTGAACAGAGACTTCACATGTGAAAAGGCCAGGGGGCAGACTAGTCTGTCTATCTTCCTATACATTTTGTATTAAAAAAAGAAAAATATATACGTTACCATCAATTCTAAGTAAACTGTTCATTAAAGCTAGAATTTAATCATGTAATGTGTGAATGCAGTCTCAGTAGTGCAAGTCCAGAGTTACATGACTCTCGCTTCCATACCATGCTCAGGTCTGTAAACCCAGACCCTGTTTCTGGATCACACAGACCTGAGTCTCAATAGACCTGACCTGGACTAGGTGGTTTGCAGGTCAGCTTCCCAGACTCTGCCTTCTGACTTCCAGAAGTACAGCAAACCTATTTCTACTACACTCATTGCTGAGCTGGAGTTACTTCAGTAACACAGATCCAAACAGACTGCTTTAAAGCTACTGAAGTACATTCACATAAAACTAACAGATAAGCAAAGATTCATTAACAAGCTGCACCATCACAGAAATCGACAGAATTAATTTTATGTAATATATGAAGTAATGGCCTTCTCTGAAATCTGCAGAAAGGCAAGCAGACACACAACTCTTGTGGAACTATGCAGAAGTCCAGCAAGTACTCATCATAACAGTTCTCTGTTATTCAAGGTCCTTAACACCTGCCCTTTCCGATCATCCTAGATGTTACAATGTAATTATAGGTACTATTAGTCTATACTCCATAATTCTTGTCAGGAGTGAATCACTTCCAAGAAAGTTGAGAAACTAATTTATGTACTGGCATTATTAAATACTATTTTTAAAGTATTCTCTAACTTATAATGTTCTAAATCATAATTTTCAAATAAACATCACTGAAATGGCATATTATAACAGTTGATGAAACCCAACACTTCCTATTAAGCTACAGGCTAAACTCTCAAAGTTGCTCAAAATCACACTAGGTGATTCAGAAGCAATTCATATGCAAGCCAATTTCTGAATTTCTTCACAAACAGGTATTTTTCACTGTCTTAGTAAGGTAATGAAGAGTGAATGCTCTGCTCCGCAGAATCTTCTTCCAAATTAACTTCATACCTGAGGCATACAAGACACCTTGGACTCTTCAGGGCTGACAGCTTTAAGATGAACACAAAGCTTTTCAGCTTGCCTAGTACCATTTCAGTTATATATAGCTTTGAGATACATTTACACAGAACTTCTTTTTAAAGAGTAAATCTCAATCCCTGTTGGTTTTCTGCTTTCCACAGCATACCGAAAACAACTGCAACCTTAAGACATGACGCCAGCATATTGTTTACAAGTATCCAGCTATATTACACAAATTTGTTACAGAAATATTACTTAAGTCAGCTGCATACTAGAAATAACGCCGTTAATTTTTCATTATCGCTCCTTTTCTATTTAATTCTGCTTCCTTCCCCTTCAGTTATCCCGGCCAGTGCTTTGCCTCCACTTTCCCCCATGCCCCTTTAACTTCGGCTGCCCTGCTGAGGATCGTGGCAGCGTCCGTGAGGTGCCTCTGAGGGGCACCGAGCGCTGGTGCTGCCCGCAGCACGAACCCGCGCCCGTGGCTGCCGGGCCGGGGCGGCCGCTGCGGGCCGTGCGGAGGCGGCCGGGTACTGGGGCCCGTGCGGCGCCGAGACCCGTCCGGCTCCANCGCGCAGAGGCCGCCGCGGGGCCCCTCAGCACCACAGCGCGGAGCCGGCCAGGCCCTCACCTGGGCCAGAGCCGCCTGGGCCGCGGTGAATCAGCCGGATCTCATTCAAACCGAGCCCTTCCTGGTTCACAGGGCACCCGGCAGCGGCTTCCGGCCCCGCGGCCGGCGGGAGGAGCTTCTGAGCGCCGAGAGCTCCGGAGAGGCGCGGCCTCCGAGTGGAAGGGGCCTGGTAAAGCGCTGTAAATGGCTTCGCTGTGAAGTGCTGTGTGCTAACTTTGTCACTTAGCGGCCGAATGTCACTAGTGCTGGAACAACTACACGATGGGATGGCAGAAGAACCAACAAATGAATCATCAATAAAAGAATGATTACTGTAATAGGAACAGTATCACATGCACTCCTCTCAAAACAGTATTACAAAAAATGCGAGGATTTAGAGAAGAGAAATATGAGTGACCATCTGTGTAAAACCAGCACAAGCAGAAATGGGAAAGCGTGAGGGTTTTTGCCAAGCAAAGATAATAGGGAGATACTCACATAAAAGCATACATCCTTATGAATGATGCAAACTTTTCTGATGCAAACAGAGAAGCAAATTGGAATTTTTCTTAGCCTTATGTTAGCTGGAGCAAACACTCTGTTGGAAGTTAAACGAGGAAAACACAAGGCCAAGAAATGTGTGCAGCATGTGTGCAAGTTGTGGATCTCAGTGCCCCTCACAAACTTCTTATGGCTAACACAATACAAATTTTTAGAAGTTAATTTATATGTAGTTACTGAAATACTGCAAGTACTTTAGAAAGTACTGAGACAGCTTAAGAACCTATACAAGCAATTTATTAGGACTCTATAGAGAGTTTCTGCCATGCATGACCAAGAAGAGCCTCATGGTTTATGTGAAAGCTCCTTTAAAGACGGAGAATGTAATACTAGAAGATGATCTGCTCACAGACCAACTGCAGGTGAAAAGGTACTAAATTATAAATTACATGGGAATAACTCAGACAGATATAGTCACCACATAGTTCCACAACACTTCAGCAGACACAGAAGTCTTAGTTTTTTACGCCGTGAAGTATAAAATTAATCTGACGAAAGAGAAAGGGAATTACCATTATATGGTATTCTGCTCTTTAAGAGGGGCAACGTTTTTGAAAAGCAAAATAATTTTCTCTTCCATTTTGTTTTCAGATCTTTGCTAGGCTGAGGGAATCTCAAGACTTGACATTTCCAAAATATTTCTTAAAAGGCTAAAAGTTTAAAATATGGTTTAAATTGTGGGTCAGTAATTTCTTCCTCACCTAATGCAAAACATATTAGTGTAATTCATTGCTGCACCCAGAGCCAAATTACTCACAAACAAAGAGTAAAACCTATGTGTGTCTGTCTGTGTGTATATGTTTACGTTTGGGTATGTTTGTCTCAAACAGAGGAAATCTTGCACCCTGCTTCAAACAGGCTGTTACAGTCCTTCCTGTTTTAACCTGGCAAAACTTAGCTCTTGTAGTCTTGAGACTGCATTTTGAGACTTGTGCATGTCTTAATGTTCTCACAAGTCATTATAATAATTAAGTGGTCAAAGATTTTTCTTTTGGATTAAATTAATGAGGTGAAGTATTAATTCAGTGAATTGAAATGCAGTATGTATTTTGCTGGTTTGTACCATGATTTTGAGAGCAAGCCATTTATTCCACCACGTTCTCTGGAATTCTGGCACCTTAAGGAGAAATACCCATTATATTTGGGTTCTCACTCTGCAATCATGTGTCTTTGAGGTACCGTGCATTTCTGAAAAACGAAAGAAACGAAAGAAATGCAAATATTTCTTTGTGAAACGTGAGCATTTCTCTGGGTTAATGTGTATGATAAGGAAAAACAACATAGTTAAATCTTTATAATATGCCTATACCCACTGATTTAAATGAGCAATGGCATTTCAAACCATTTGAAGATTTGGCCCTTCTTTGAAATACAAAGTGAAACAGACTTTCATTGTTATTCCTAATTACATTTCAAGTCATAGTATTGACTTTTTAAATATATACATTTATTGAAATTTTATAAATAAATATAGTTATGGAGAAAGAAAAAATGAGAAAATAGGAGAAATATTTACACTAGAAAGTATAGTGAATTAATTGGATATATAGAGGCAGTATCGTGGTTAGAACTTATGACAGATGGTATTTTATATTTTTATATAAAAAAGATATATTCTTAATCGTATATGTCAAAGAAAAGAGACCATATGTTGTTAAACACTTCCAAATTGTCATTTTATCTGAAGGGCACTCTCTTGCATGCTACCAAATTCCTCATTGTTTTGGTCTAACCAGTGCTAATCTATAGAAGATTTTATTTATTGATTTGCAGTAATGCAGTGCAAGAAAATGTTCAAGGTTTGTTCCCTTTTTTATTTGGATGGCTCTTGTAAGTGGTATATACTAGCTTTGACTGGACCATTACATTTTTCCTGGTTTCCCCGTGCTGACCTATCCTTGTTTGTAGTGAAGTGATCAACAGAGATCAGATTTGCCAAGACATCATTATAATTTTTTTCCTAAATCCTGTTACATAGTTTTCCCTTCAAATCTCTTTGTGGCTGGATTAAAGCAGCAATATTGCTGAAGCTCTGTAATGAAATAGTTTGATTTTTACATGGCTAAGTGGCAAAATTTAAGAATGGCATGTAGAACGTGAAGAATGCACCGAGAGATTGGACACAAGTTTCTGGCAAATCATATATGTAGAGAGTGCTGTTTGTGCTAGGACAGGAGGAATTCTCCAGGACTGAGTTATAATATTAAAAAAAAAAAAAAATCATCAACAACAAAAACCCCAAACAAACCTAAGAGAAGATAGAGTTTTAGAAAGTCTGGTGTTAGAATACCTGATGCACTGTGGGTTGACCAAAACCCTGGAGTTGTGAATATTTTTGTTATCTATGTTTAAACATGTAGAACAGAGCATGGGGAATGAATATACGTCAAGGAGTACAAGACCTGACATCATCTTTGTGAGAGGGTAATAGAGCCAGGATCACACTATTTGATTGATTGGTTGATTGATTGATTTGGAATTATATTTGGTAGTTATACATTGAAAAAGTAGTGAAGGAATAATAGTGTTTAAAACTGCAGCCTTTCACCCTGGGAATGGGCTGGAACTCTGTCTTGGCAAACCTGTAAATGGGGAAATGGTTTCTTCTGTTATCCTTGGCAAGCACTCACTCTGTTGGAAGTGCTGATGGTGACCTCTGTGACATCCCCAACAGCTTGTACAATGCTTGATCAACTCCTTGCTGCATGCAGAGTAGTAGCAAGTCTTGTCACAAACAATGAATAAAATTTTACAGGATTAGTTAAAGATAGTATATGAGTGAGATTACTTTTTTTAGACTCCTCAACAATTCTACAATCAGCTGCAGAAGGCTGTTAGAGGCTTTGAAAGAGGCTTCATTAATCATGAAACATATGATTATTGAAAACCTGCAAACAAAACTATTTGCATCTCTTTCCGATTACAGACCTGCCCATTAAAGTATGACAAGTACAAAGTCAGTTTGAGTGAAAAGAATGGTAACAATGTATTTGGATATAATCCATCCCTGTTAAGAAGGGAGAGGATATTAAGAAAGCAAACATTCCTTACAGCCAGCCATAAACACAGCCCCAGCCCCCCTCCAGCTGGTGCCAAAAGATCTTGTTTATATCGGAAATTTCACCAGCCACAAGTTTCGCATGCAGTCCTAAGGGAAACTGGACTTTTGTCTTTTTAAGTCTATTTAAAGTGATGGCTGACTTGTGAGAACTATCTACAAACCATCTGGAGAAGATAAGGCCAAGAAAAAAAATCAGTTTTGCTGGAAATGCTTGTGTTGGGGGTGTCTATGGAAAATTTTTATGAAGAAACAGAGAAGTGGGTTTGTGTCCCTGGCAATTGCAAAGGTGCTACTCTGTGAGAGACAGTTTATTTAAATAACTGTGTAGAAGACTGTAAATTGAAAACTGTAAATTAAGAGAAAGGTGGTATGTAAAGTGGACATACTGTGGGCTTTTTCTGGATTGCTGTGGGATGGAACAATACTACACCTTTTTTTCCCCCCACCCTTTATTCAATGGGAGATTTTCCTCTTATTTGTGACACAATAAAATTTAATTATATACTTCTTTAGTACGTAAGATATTTCTGGTCGGACTGAAACATTACTTTTATAGAAGTGCTGTGTAATTGGCATAATGCTTTTCATCAATTTCAGGTAGTGAGAGCCAACCAACAAAGACAATTTCAATTATTTCTGTGGTTATGTCTGTGTTAGGGAGTAGTACAGACTAGAAGGAGTAAATGTGTGGGGCTAAATATGCACGTACATTTCTGTTAGCATTTTCTATTTTGGATAGCTTTACTTGTGTCCCACGGGTGAATGCCCATTTGCACCAAATTGTATGAAGCATGTTTCTGCTCTACCATTTTTCAATGCTACTTCCAGCACTCCCCAACTTTGGTTTGCTTCACGGAGCAAACCAAAGCACCAAACTGCTTTGAGAGTTTTGCTTTAAAGGCACATTCTGGATGCAAACTTAAACGATCATGTAGATGCATGGTATGTATGTTTTTTTTTTTTTTTAACAAGAACTAACCAACAGTGTGTAAAGATAACATGGCAGAAAGCTGGGGAAGAGTGAAATAAAATTAAAGAAGGTGAAGTCCTCCACATTGCTACACATGGTATGCCCAAAGCACTGGGTATATACAATATGTTCTATGGAGAGCCTGAGGGACCTGTAAACTGCTAGATAAAAACCCATTCAGTGAATATTTTGATCCTCACAAGAATGTCACTTGGGAAAGGCACATTTTTTACAAGAAACCAGCTGCCAGATGAGACCATTGACCATTGTTAAGATCTTTAAAATAAAGCCAAGTAATGTGAATTGGAGCAGTTAACAGATGGATGAATTACTTGTGATATAAGTGATAACCAAGTCAAAGCAAGGTGAGAAAAGGACTTGACATTGCAAAGAACAGCGGATATTTGCAGGGCTAGTAAAGACTGCTTCCCAAATAAAAGTGTTAGCTAGTGGTGAAAGAACTGGAGTGTATCTAATTAAAAATGCATACCAAAGCATAAAGAGAGAATACAAGGGTAAACAAATGGCAGAGACCAGACTTGTTTTCAATAGATGTAAAATCAATCACAACATGGTGAAAAGGTCCTACACAAGAGGTTCGGTGTCCTGTATACAATGAAAGCAGCCATTTTGCCGAAATTAAATTGCTTTCAGCTCAACTTACAAAGATCTGCCTAAGAAAAGCTGTCGGTGCCTGATTACAATGGCTGAGTAAAAGGATGGTAGGGATGATACTGTTCCATAGAATCAGACTTTCTGCTGGGCCAGAACTTTACCATTGAAATTAACTCACAAACAGGATTGCAATTGGCAGATTTTGAAAATTCTCTGATGACACGAAGTAGCGAAGAATTCCTTGATAGCTTCATTCGACAGAGTTCTACATAAATGAAATAAATCCAAGAGGTGACATTACCCTACTAATCACAGAGATACAGCAGAGAATAAAGGATTCGCAGTCTTGGTGTCTCTACAAAACAAGGTCTGTTCAGGGTAAATTTGTAATTTACCCTGTTACTTAGGATGTGAGGAACCTGTACTCTATTTAAATAGAAACTGGAGCTAAATACAAAATAATGTATCTAACTTAGACATTAAATTTGTGATTTCTATATAGTCTTCAGAATTATGAAAGTTATCAACCAGATATATTGACTCCTCTCTAGGATGGTTTCAGTTCTTGCAGCCCTTCAAGATACACCATGGCAGTTTTTCCTCTTCATTATCCTGGCTCTTTTTTCTATCATCCTTCGTAGAATTCTCTACTGTCCTTATAAATATTAAATCATGATGGAGCCATGTATTTGGAATTCCATGTATTTGGAATTTTCCTGAGATAATACAAATTATTAATAACTAGCTAAAATAAACTAGGTATTTCTCCTCCTTGAATGGTTTAGAAAAATAGCTGTTTTATTGATTAAAGATATACGTCATGCTTCAGTCAGTTCATCTTTTTGGAACATGAGGCATCAGTAGAAGGCAAAGGAAGATAAATATAATTGTTTTTCGACTGTGCAGTCTGTGGATTTGTGATTATGCCTTGTTCTCTGTGTTGTGTCACAGAAAAAAAATACTAGAAATACATAGAAAAGGTTAGTTTCATTCTTGTAGTACCCAAATTAACAGAAATTTAATTCTTCCTGACTTAATTACACTGAATAGACAAACTTCTTACAAACACTGAGAGAAATGTAATTTGGATAGGCACAATACTTGCAGTTGCCAATAAACTATTCAGGTAAGGCTATATCCTTATTTTAGCTATATTGGCTATGTGCCATAAATAAATGCAGTAGCAATTTATCTCATTTCACTAGCTTACTTGATTCAGTTGATTAAAGGCTATAAATTGTCTTTAATTATATGTTGTAACAGTTGGTATTTGGAGACCTAAATATTTGGGTCCATGTGGTGGCAATTTTAGTCTCCATTGTAGAAGGGTTCTGGAGAAGCTTTTAGTACTGCCCAGATTTTTAATTTCAACTTTTTTTTTTTTTTTTTTAATTAATATGCCTCCGGATTTTTTTATTCACTTAGGGGGGTCATGATTCTTTTTGCTTGACTACTAAACACTTTTTTGCCCTGTCTTATTCCAGGTCCAGAGATCATTTCAAGCACAAATTGAACCTAAGCCTTTTCTCTGCAAAGGTAGGATATGGAAAAAGCAATCCATTCCAGATATTTTTT